>JAADVR010000010.1:0-152944 GCA_023335855.1 Pythium scleroteichum | reverse complement strand
TGGCTGTCGGCCCAGAGACATCGCTCGAAGTTGTCGCCGTCGCAGCCGACGAGCGTGCCGATGGAGAGCGCGGTCGTGCCGTGCTCGCGCGCGGCGGCGACGGCGATAGCGCCGTGGAGAAGCACGACGCTCGTCCAGACTCGCGAGAGGACCATGGTGACTGGGCGACGGAGGCGAATCGGATATGTGTCACCTCGGTCGCAATAGAGAGAGGCGGCTGACTGACAACCGGGCGATAAACCGCCGACTGTAATGGCGGATCGCTGGCGCCGTAAGAGAGTGTCGCAAGGAGAGCTGGACCAACAGCTCTCGGAAACAGAAGGCCACCTAGGTCGAGTTGCAGATTTCAGCCAATGAAACGCCTTCGTTCCCGCTCAAAACTGACTCTTCCGCCCTGATCTTCCTTCGAAACAACGACACAACGGATCGTTCCTCAACTGCAGATCCTGTGTGGCCTCCACTGTAACCAGTGTGCACAGGGGTATGCACTGAAGTCTGTAACCAAATGTAACCAACATCCTGATGCACGATCCTGCACGCACGAGATGGCACTTAGTGTACTTTATTCGAGATTTATGCAAGAAAGACGACCTTCGATGAAGTTCAAGCGAGACTTCGTACGAATATCACCTACGTGTACGCGTGAGTATAGCGTTGGTATTCAGCCGCACCCGTGGCCTGGGCCCGAACGGCCTCGCGCCGTTTGCGGGAGAAGAATACACCCGCAACAGTTGTGATCGCCGTGGCGACTGACACCAAGACGGCGATTGCGATCCACGCTCCAGAGCTGAGACCAATGAATTTGACAGCTCCTCCACCGTCTACTGTCACCGTGGCCGCACTCGCTGACGCTCCCGTTGGGATGACAGGAAAGATGTTGAGGCCGCAGTTAACCTTCTTGTCAGCAATAAGCTTGAGGAAGCCGCTGGCACCCCATGAGCCGCCGTAAGAATTTTTCAGAATCCAATAGTCGCCGACTGAGGCATCATTGCCGTAGCCGACAAGAAGGAGTGCATGGTTGACATCATCCTTGGAAGAGAGGTTTCCACTGTTCGGACACGAGTAGAAACCACCCTTGTAGTCCTTGAAGGGGTCAGCTGAGTTCATAGCGACAGCAATCGGCTGCTTCAGGAGGGCAGTCCTGAGCAACGTGCTGGCATCGCTGCTTGCTGAGCAATCCTTCCCAACGACCTGATCCCAGCCTGTAATACTTGCGACACTCTTGTTCGACGACCGAATGCAAGCCGTCGTCGAGTTTCCGTTATCGTCATCGTACGGCATTTCAATGCTAGGAAGGAGTCCCATCTGATACTGCGCTGCATCCAAGAACGCTCCGTGGGTCATGCCACCATTGCATCCGTTGTTCGTAGATTTCCACTTGATGGTCTCAGACACCCAGGAGGAGCCACTGACGCCATCCTTCGCCCAGCAGTACGTGAATGTTTGTTCAGTGGTGCTATTACTGCACGAGAGAAACTGTTGAGGTGACAATGCGACGGCTTGAGTCTGGTTCGCGGCGATTGCGACAGCAGTTTCGATCGCATCCGAAGCAGCAAAAGCCCAACAGCTACCACAGTTCTCTTGACTTTTCACGGTGGAGCACACGCTCCGTCCACGAGGGTTTTCATCCGTGCACCAGTTGAGAGACGTCGCGAAGTTCGACCCGGAAGCAGATGACGCCATGACAGCGGATTTCGCCAAACGCCTGGAACGCGTCGATCCCGCGTTGATTTCATGGTGCACGAACGCCTGGGGAAGCATTGAGCGGTCCTGTGTGTCGCCAAGGTGACGCTCATTCACTCCCATTAGGTAGTGGAATCCGTGACCGAGGGACTCAGCGTACGTGTGGACGTCTACGTCAAAGAGCGCGATCATGAGTTGCCAAGCAGGCAAAAACATCATTGAGATAGCTCACCTTCTAGGTAGTTCATGTGACGCTCGAGATTTCTCCTCGCCGTCGCAGCCGCCTTCGAGTCGGCGGCTCCTGGGACGTGGTGCTGGATCATGAGCTCACGCAGCTCGCGGCCGCGCACGAGGCCGCCATCGCCGGTCGCCCACATGCACTCGTCCTCGCACGCCACGAGCGTACCCATGGAATGGGTCGAGTCGGCCGCCGCGACGGCTACCGTCGCCGAGAGAATCGCAGCGGAGAGCCTCATGGAAGGTTGTCTGGTGGGCGGTCTCTTCGCAACTGCTGCTCTGGGCCCGCGCTGGGATTGGGACTCTCAGAGAGATCGTCCAAGTTGCGACAACTTGGGCTGTGACCGCGAACGAGTTGGGAGAACCTGTCTCTGGAGGCTAAAACATGTTGGAAAATTTAGCCCAGACGTTGGACTCTCGACACGACAATTCGGAGGGGTGACTTGGTGGACGAAACGGAAAATATGTCGTAATTTAGTGCAGACGACATCAATGACGTGATGATGGTAGACTGGCGTTCAAGCAGATGGCCACGACACTCGTGAAAGTGCTTTTTTGTAAAAAAGCATTTTCACGAGTTTCGTGGCTATGTAAACATAGCCAAGGTGGGTCACATAAAACCCTCCACTAAATACAAACAGGTGTGGTGCTGTTAAGGGAGGCTTAACTGTACTGTATTTTCGATGTTGAAGTTGCCCATTGGACTACAGTCTATTCAGTACGCAAAAGTCCGAAGAGTTTTGATGTTGAGCAGATTCCGTTGATGCCTGATGAAGATTCTGCTGCTGATGGCCCTATTCTTGGACCGTGACACGCGACGCTGGTCTCAGCCTGCACCTGGCCTGCCTATCCTCAGCGAAAAAGATGAGAAGGCGATGGAGTATAGGTAATCTGTTTTTATATGGTGTTTAGTATGGGACGGCAAAGATAGGTGTATGGCCAAACGATCTGGCCCCATCCTAAAGGAGTGCTTAGCGCTCTGTTCTGGGCTTGAGATTGTCGTCCTGTAGGTAAGTGAGATCCCGAGCCATCGCTCGGATGATGGATGGGGCGGAACTAGAAACTGCACAGAAACCACAAGAGTCTTCAAATGGGAGCAAGGACGAAATTATCATCATCCATCCACGCGTAAGATTCAGTTGGCAACTGGTTCCAGGCCTCGCAGGTTTACTCCGCGTTGCCGAACCATCTGGTCTTGCTGGTGTGTTGGTGGAGAATCGCCCAACTTGATCCAAGCAGACCGCAGAATCAATCTGTGTCTCGTTGCGACAGACTCGCAGTGGGCGTCGAATCTTGGTTGTCGGTCTCAGAGAGATCTGACCAACAGCTCATTCCAACAACCATCAGATTCAAACATCGCCAACTCATTCGACAGTATGACCTCCCCCACCAACGTGACGAAGTCGAAGGCTGAGGTCTCGCCGCTCGCGACAGCCTTCGCAGCGCAGCAGGTGGTGACAACGCCCGAGATCAAGGTGGCCGCACTTGAGGAGAAGTGGACGCGCTTCCTTTCAGGCGGCCTCGCCTCGGCGACGGCTGAAATCTTCACATTGCCCATTGACTGCACAAAAGTGCGACTGCAGGCTCAGCGATCCGTGCCCGTGTCGGTTGTGACGAATGGCAGTGTGTCGGTCTCCGTCAATTCAGGTGCCCAGTACAATGGAATGTTTGATGCAGCGAGGAAGATCATGGCCGAAGAAGGCCCCGGTGCATTGTGGAAGGGGGCAACGCCGGCGCTCGTTCGTCAAGTGTCTTACACGAGCATTTGCATGGTACTGTACGAGCCTCTTCGTGACGTTTTCGGCGCGAACAAGGGCTCGAAAAGCGAAGTTCCCTTCGTCAATAAATTTCTTGCAGGCGGTGTCGCCGGGGCCATCGGTATCAGCTTTGCCAACCCGTAAGTTGATCTGAAGGACTGCGTCTCTTGAAAGCACGGCACCAATGCTGACAATGATATCGCACAGGGTGGACGTGATCAAGGTTCGAATGCAAGCTGACAAGACAGGCACTCTCTATCGCGGCGTCGGCGATGCTTTTACGAAGATTTACCAACGAGAAGGGTTTCGAGGTTTCTTGAGAGGCATGCCACCTAATATCCAACGTGGATTTATTGTGAATGCGGCGGAGCTCGGCACGTACGACCACAGCAAGGAATTCTTCATCACTTCGGGTCTTCTTTCGGATGGGGTGTTTGCCCACACTGGTGCTAGTTTTATCGCTGGCTTTGCTGGAGCTGCCGCTTCGAACCCGTACGTACCAATAGTTGTGTGGCGGTCCTAAAGGTCTTAGCTAACGAGATTTTGCAGGATTGATGTCATGAAGACGCGACTAATGAGCCAATCGACGGACGCTGCAGGCCATGGAACATTATACCGTGGCATGGCCGATTGCGCGAAGCAGACCTTCCAAGAAGGCGGTATCCAGGCCTTCTACAAGGGCTTTATCCCGAACTGGATGCGCAAAGCTCCTTGGTGTGTGATCTTCTTCGTCACGTACGAGAAGTACCGTGCCGTCTTGAATGCCGATGAGTAGAATGGCGTCAACGATTCGTTGTCTAAGTTATCGAGCTCTGGAATGAGCTGAAGATTGCTGTACACGAGACTTAAGAGCATTATACACGAAAAATGCCTTCACTACCCGATGATTAAATAGGTCCATTAGGTTATGGTCGGATCACAAATTATACACTTTCCTGAACGCGCACGGCTCAGCACTGGATACCGTCCATGTCTCGCATCTGCATGTACCAGGTTGACTGTGGTGGAGTCAGCAATCTCGATGTGTCGATCATCTCGGGCATCTTCTTCAGTTGGTCTAGGAGCTGATCGTGAAGATCTTCAAACTCGTTCGTACGACAGACGTTCAGCTTCGGGTTGTCAGCGGGCGATGCATATTTGCCGTCCTTCGGGAGAAGCACAATCGGCAAGCGTTCCGCTTCTTCACAAGTCCAGCGATCGCGAGAGACGACATGGACATTCAATCGTGAGAACGAGCCGCTGATCACGCGGTTCGAAATCGCGCTCTCCACCGAGGGCACTGGTTCCTCTTCTTCTTCGTCGTCTTCAGACTGCACATAGTACGCCGGTTGCCGCCGCCGCCGCGCGCTTTTGCTAGCGAAGAGTAAGTGGCGGAAGCGCTCCCGCTCTTGGCGTCGTGCCTCTAGCTGCTCCTCCTGGGACAGTCGTGGCTGGTCGTTGGCGCTGGTCGAGGTGGTCGGCACGTTGCCCATTCTGCGGCGGTTAGCTGTTGAGTGCTCGTTAAGCGGCGCTGGCGGATTCGGGGCGCGCGTGTTGTTGAGCGACTTGAGCAGTTTCTGGAGCGTCAGGAAGGTCTCGTCTTCTTCCTCGTCCTCGGGCGAGGACGAGTCGTAACCGGACAACTGTCGCTGCTTCTTGAGCATCTTCTTGCTCTGCAAGTGTTCGTGGGCTATGTCGGTTGCCATCGTGTAGAGATTTGTTCACGTCGGCTTCGCGCGGATCCAGCAGACGCCGGCTGCTCAGGGACCACGTGGTGGGGGCTGCAGCTGTGGAGGCGAGGATCTCTCGCCGATGTTATCTTTCGGAGGCACGTTCGCTACTGGAACAGCGCCACCGTGCGGCGCTTAGTCTCGCCGGGTGTCTCGGGGAATCCGCGTGCGACACGAGTCGGCTCGTTCTCTGGTGATAGAGAGCGAAAGGCTGCTGAACTGCCGTGCACCGTCGTGGCTTGGACTGTGATGACGGTTGCTGCCATGGTTCCCGGCGAGCGCTTTGGGTTCCTGGTCAGCTGCGTGAGATACGGAATGCCTCTTCGATTGGTCGAAACAGCATTCATCCGGCACTTTGATTCGCCAATTTCAGGGTCACAAAACTTCAGCTTGGGAGGAGGCTTGATTAGGGATTGGGTTGATTCCTCGTGAGGGGAATTTTCTCAGTTGGTCGTTCCCAAACCTGGCGAGCAGCTTGCAGTTCTTTGTGCCGCCGTCGATGAACCTTCTTTTAGCAACCTCTGTTCCTCATACAGTTTTCCGTATGATGCTGTGATAAAAGACTGCCCTCGGCTCGAAATGACGGAATTACGGTATGACGGTACAGTACATAATATGTACTGTACCGTGATATTATCACACCCATCACAGGGTGCAGTCGATGGAAGCGATTGGTGGAGGGAGGTGGAGGGAGGTGGGTCCAGCATCGAAACTGGATTTGTGATCGGAAAGCAACTGATCCGTTGAATCTCTTCTGGAACACGCGTTTTCGAACCTGCACCTTCTTGTGTTACCAACTCCAGCCTTTCCTTAGGGCTTATAACAACGGCGGATGCAGTACAAGGCAGTGTCCTTTCAGGATTCGCGGCGAGCCGAAATGGCTACGCGACCTACCGCGATTGTGGATGGCCTCTACAAGACGCTACGCTGCATCATCCTCCTTTGTCTAATCCACCGCTTGAACTGATCCCCATAATCGCACTTCGTGATGTCGGAACTACTGTTGCACTGGCTCAACAACGACCTCCAGCTCTCTGTCTTCGTATCTGAAGTGGAGACGGACTTCTCCAGCGGCTACTTGTTCGGAGAACTCCTGTACCGGCTCAATCAGCAGCACAATTTCACCGACTTCATGAACAGCGCGATCGCAGATGCCAAAATCATCAACTTTTGCCTCCTCGAGCCAACAATACGGCGACTGAACATCAAATTCGACTCGAAGATTGCCACAGCAATCATGAACGGCAAACGAGGCGCGGCGACGAACGTGTTGTACCAAATAAAAATGGCCGCTGAGCGGGTTGCACGAGTACCGGGTATCTCTACAAAACCTCTGGAGCGACGGAATATCCAGCCCTCGCACAACATACCCTCCAAGCTAGCCAAACCCAGTTTTGACTCTGCGCACCATTACTTCTTTGAGCACTCTGTTCGACGCCAGGTCAAATCACTCAGTGAGCTTAGGCAGGAGCGGTGCGAGAACTTAGTAGATGGATGTGTTACCGTACGTGTATTGACAATTGCGTGCCTGTGGTAGTGAAGCGATCGAGACCGACAAGCGACGCATGATCCAACATCGAGAGGAGCAGGGACGTATACAGCAGCAACTCGAAGTCATAAAAGCTGAGCGACTCCACCAGGCATTCATTCACACGCAATACATCAAAACAGCGTTGGACGAGACCTACTCGCCGGCGTGGCGATTGGCGCTTGGCAAGAAGAGCGAGCGAGAGCATCGCAGAGCAGCGTTCTACCACCAACTTCTGACCGAGAAGAACAGGAAAGAGCAACTAAACACGCTCAGTCTGCGGCAAACTGTCGAGCGAGATTTGGGCGATTTCGAGGTGAGTATAGCACGTTTGTGAATGTTGAAGTGTGTTGTATAACTCGTCGTTTACTCCCAGCGGTGTGGCAGCTCAGCGAGTGAAGGGAAGACAAGAAAGGGAGGACTGGTGAAAGTGAAGTATTCGCATGGATACGGACTTCGCTCGCTTTGCACGACACTAGAAAACCAAAGGTCGCAGCAAGACTCAGGTCTGAGGGACCCCAGCAAGCCAATTTCCGTGGGCGAGACAACACCCGACCAACTAAACAACTCCGCTTTGATTCGGGACCAAAAGCAGCGTCGCGAACGATGGACGGACCAGTTTGGACGACGTAGAAAACGATTTCTCCTAGACGCTCTCCATTGCCAATCCCATGCGAACATCAGTCGGTTGTTTCAAGACTTGGAGACTGTCGTGCATCGCATGACTCATTGTGAAGGCGAATTTAAGCAAGCCAGTGAGAAGATTTTGATCTACAAAAATATTGCTAGAGAGAATAGACTGCGACGCGAAGAGAATTATGCGAGCCGCCGCGACTTGGACCTCCACGAGGCCATCGACCGCGACACGGCCATGTTTGAGTTGCTCTTTGCAAAGTACAACGACGATTGGGAAGCGCAAGCTTTGCAGAAGAACCAACGACTAGGTGCACGAACAGCTGCCCATCAGCACGAGAACCAGCTCATTGCGGGATTGGTTTTGCATGAGATCATTTCATTTGCGATGGTAGTAGCGGCTCATCGAGAAGCTACTATGCACTCTCGCGATAGCGGGTCTTTCTTGCAAACCGCTGAAAAATGGGACGAACTAAAGTTTCAGTTTTCCGCTCGTGGACCGTACGCTGTTGACGCTGATGGCGAGGAGAACATGCTGCTGGAAAATCAATTTTTGCAGTATCTGCAACGGTTCTGTGATCCTTCGATGATTGTCACTGACTATGTCGGAGTTGTTACGAAGGGCTCAAAGATGTCGCCTTGGGCGCCGGCCAACTGGAAGTTTATTGGTGCCGATGAAATCCTTGAAGATCGATTCGTGTTAGGAGAGACAGTGAAGTACTTAAGGTGGCTTTCCTATGCCAACCCACCACTACAGCAGCCCAGCAGGAACGAGTCGGCGGCTAAAGCCTTAAATTTCGAGTCAGAGACGGAAAATCGACAGATTTCAGTCGAATTTGCCGATGTCAGCCAGATCGAGCAATCGGCTGGTGAGGCTGTAATTGAAGCACTTGGCCAGAACCCCCAGCTTTCACCGGCCCAATCCAACACTGACCTTCATCCTGCTCGACCTCGTCTCAGGATGCTTTTGCTCGGTCCGCCATTCGCTGGCAAGTCTACCCAGGCGCGACTATTGGCACAAAAGTACGATTTGAGTTTGCTGTCAGTTGAACGGCTTCTTCTAGAAGCTATCACCAACAAGACGTCAGTCGGGAAGGAGGTTCATGAGCTGCTAAGTCAAGGGCTGGAGATCCCTCCCCGACTATACAGCCAACTCGTCCTGGAAGAGATCGCACGCCCCGATAATAATCGCGAAGATCGGTGGGTTCTGTACGATTTGCCGTCCACACAGAAGCATGCTCAAAATCTAGAAGAACACTTGACCAACTACATCGACCCCTCTGCAGCCCCATCGCCCTTTGATCACGAGTCTGTGATAGCGCCCGGGTGTGAGAAGCCACGCTTGCCTAGATCTTTTTATCATGGGAAATCTGGCGTAGACGTGGTATTTTACCTCGACTGTGCTGAATCGTCTGTCCTCGAGAGATGCTTAGGCACACTAGAGGACTATGAGACCCGCGAGCTGAGTCACCACTTGCTGTTCGAGCAGCCGCCAATCGATGCAGTTTACCGCCACCGCCTCCACCATGTCAACCGCACGAGTAATGTGTCAGAATTGCTGTCACTGCAATTCCTGACTACGCTGGACGCCAGCCATGACAGCAAGCGTTGGTTCGCAAAGTTCGACACGCTTCGTGAGATCGCGACAACTGAGTGGCAGCACGGTGAAAGTGTCTCAATTACGCGGTCCCTCACTCAGGAGGCAACTCACCGAAAGCTGGTCGAACTGATTGAAGCTTTCTGCGACCAGCGACGTGGTCAAGACGAGGCTAGCGAGCGCGAGAAAGAACTCTCAGAGGAGAGAATGATGCAGAACGAGGAAAATCGTCAGTGGAAGCTCAGCGAGCTCAAGAGAGCCATTGCACAGGCGCAAGACTATGTCAGCACAGCACAGTTGGCTGTGCAACAGGCCGAAGAGGCGAAGGCAAAGAAAGAGGAAGTTGTTGAGCTGAAAAACGCCGTCGAAGTTGCCAAGAAAGCGCATGAGAGCGCGTTGATTGAGGCTAGAGACTGGAGGTTTGACGAGATATTGCAGATCCACAAAGCAAACACAGTCTACTCGGAGCGTCTGGAGCCTTCACTTGCCTCTGTGCTTGCATGCATGTGGGATGCGATGGAAACCGAGTACACCATTACTATGAAGCAATGTCTTCGGATGCAGCGCGAGCAACGTGAGCGAGTGGAGACGCGGATCGCGTGGCTCGTCGATACAATGAGTCGCCTTGTACGGCGCGTGGACAACAAGCAGGCTATCGTGGATACGTTCCAGTCACAGCTCAATGATGTCATTGACGAGATGCGGCTTGATGATGCGACCAAAAGCGAGCTTCACGCAAGGGTGGACGTACTTCAGGAGGATTTGTGCCTCGACACGTTCACTAAGCGGCGCGAGAACGAGAACGAATTGAGCAAGATTATGGCGGATGGTTGGCTTGAAGACGCGTGGCAATGGTGTGCACTCATCTACCAACGTGCGCTACAAGCTGAGTGCGACCGGTTCCGAACGTCGCTGCAAATTCTCATCGATACATTCTTGGCCGCAAGTGATGAGCCGGCCCAGCTCGCGGGAATAGCAGAACAGCTTATGATGAACCAGCAGCTACTGGCGGAACTGACACTCAAGACGTTCGCCGACTCGAGCGACGAGCCTGAGCCACCAAATGCGCCCTTGGCGGCGACAGCACCCACAGGAGCAACTAGCACCAAGGGAGGGACAGCAAAACGTGGTGCACCCGCAGCCAAAGCAAAGCCACCGCTTGTTGCAACACCGACTGCAGCGGCCCCGACAGTGCCAGACACTTCTGCAGACTCTCTTGCTCCTGAGAAGCTGTTGCATTCATTCGACATGGTAATCGAGCGCGGTGACCTCATACTCCAACTGATCGTGAATGCTCAGCCCAAACGTGAGGAAACTGTGGCAAAATCAGCCGAACCAGCAGGTGCACCACCGCCACCCCACAGCAAGACAAGCGGAAAAACGGGCAACACTCCAGCGGCGACACCCTCGGCGACTCCAGTGTCGTCTACGGTGTTACTACCTCGACAGTCGATCGATGTGGCGACCAGCAACTTCCTCAAGGCTGCCAAGTATGAACATAAACTGCTAGGAAGGCGCGTAAGATATCTGAAGGATGCTGTCCAGAGCGCGAGCGATCAGATGGCCAGAGCGCTACGGTCTGTCGAGTCGAAAATCCGCGAGGTCATTGAGGACCGCTCGATACGCGAGGAAGCAGCCACTGCATCACTGCTTGCGCATGTGCGCGCAGCAATAGAAGCGGAGACAAACTTGCCCTTCTACATCAACATTCAGGTGCGTAGGACTGTTGAGATGGTAGTAGAAACCTAGTCTAAGGATTTGCATGCAGCCGGAGCAAGTTTATCGCTTTCCGCCGACGCAGCAACTTCTCGGAGACACTCTAGTGAACGTGGAAACGTGGACACGCTTGCTTGCACGACCGTCAGTGGACGTGGAGCCAGAGATCGAAGCAAACCACGCTATTGTACTGAACGAGCGGCAGTTCACTGCGCTGGCGGCGCGACTTGCCCATGTTCATACACGTCCAAAAGGAGAGCCGTCGCCACTGACAACTCTCCAGGTAGTGGAGGTGCTGCGGATGCTCCAACATGAGCCCCACGGGATGCCAAAGCTGTGGCAAGTGGCGTCGGAAGAGGTGCTGACCCAGGTAATCCTTATCGTTCGCCAATCTGCGCAAACGCCTGTAGCTCTAATGCCAGGCGGTGACGCACCCTGTAGGTCGTGGCGTCGTTTGCTGACGAAGATGCGGGCACTGTCAACACGAGTGCATTGATGGAGGCACTGCGTACGGATGAGTCGATTCTTACATCCCACCTGCAACAACGTCGAAGCTCGTAATAATACTTACTCCCACAGCGTCGTGTGTGTTTTCCGTCGTCTATTACAAACCGTCCCAGTGTCTCTTTCCCTCGCTTTCTTTTACAGCACGACTGGGTTCTCTCCGACCTGTTCGACGAAGTCGTGCTTGTCATCGAGGAAGATCTTGAGCTTATCGTCCTGGAGCTTGCGCATCTTGTTCTTGGGGAGCATACCGAAGACTGCGCGGCGCAGCACCTCCTCGGGCTTGCGCTCGAAGAGCTCACGGGCCGTGCGCTGCTTGAGGCCGCCTGGGTGGCCCGTGTGCCAGCGGTAGAGCTTCTGGTCCCATTTGTCGCCCGTGAGCACGATGTCCTTGGCGTTGATTACGACGACGTAGTCGCCGCAGTCGGCGTTTGGCGCGTACGTCGGCTTGTGCTTGCCGCGCAGAATGGGCGCCAGCTGCGAGGCCAGGCGGCCCAGCACCTGGCCCTTGGCGTCCACGACGTGCCACGCGACCATGGACGCGTTCGCGATCTTGCTCGTGCTCATGGCGGCCTCTTCTTGATGGCAGATGTGCGCAAGTCCATTCACGAGGAGCGCCACCCACATGAGGCTACTATTGAGGAGAGTGTAATATACCGGCGCGGTGGTTTAAAAACCGGTTTTTCCTGATTCACCTGGGGATTCCCTTTGTCGGCTCAGTCTATATTAGGACACTATTCCAGGACAGAACAGGATTTTGTGCATTTCCGATTCCAACAGCTCCAATCGACAATGGGCCGCTACACGACCGTGCAGACCTACACGGACAAGGACGCCAAGGTCGCGGCGCTCGCCTACTCCACGGCGGCGGTCGCGCAAACCAACGGCGCGGTGCCCGAGCCGGCAGTGGCCGATCTCCCTATGACTGTGAAGCGCGGCGAAGCCGAGAACGGCGACAAGTTCACGACGGCGCGTGTGGACAACGTCTCGGGCAGCAGCGCCGGTGCCGGCAGCGGCGAATTCCATATGTACCGCGCCGCCAGGAGAAGGTGAGAGGATCACATCGCACTGTCGAGGCAGTGGCACCGTGGTGCTGATGGTGCTGGGGGTGTAGAGAGTTGGACCGCATCGAACGAATGGAGAAGGATTATGCCAAGCGGAAAGAGCAGGAAGAGTTCGACGCCAAGCGCAAGCGCAATCTGAGTGAGTTCGAGAGCCGTACAGCCAAGCGAGCAGAGAAGCGTCGCAAGCGCAAGGATCGTGCGAAGGCACGAGTGTTGGATCTGACGTTGAGTGGCGGAGAGGATGACGAGAAGGATGTGCAAGCAGAACCGAAGCAGGACGCTGTGCTCCCTGAGCCTCCTGGAGGAGTACCCGAAATCCCAAACGACGGGTCGTTCCTAGAGAGGATGCTTGCGTTGCACGATCAGCAGAACAAGGACAAAACCGCACAGGGAGAGACAAAGTAATGGAGAACAAAGATCATCGTATTCAAAACAACCACAAACCTGCCCTGTTGTTAAGGACCTTCATCAGCAGCGACGCAGCAACGCAATTCAGTCATACCAAATGTATTACGGACAGCTAACACGCTCGGTTACTCTCAGAGAGCAGGAGGGTCCACGTCGTGGACCACTCCATGTGCTACTCCGCGACACAGACAGTCTGTAGGAGCACCATCGTGAGCTGGTAGTGATGTGCAATTCATCGTCTTGCTCCAAGATTAACAAACTTGTTTCGTAATTTGGCTGTTAAAGCTTCTACTAGTGCAACTGCATTTTGCGATCAACAAGATGTTCTAGCACGGGTGGCTCTAGCAAGTCAGTCGACTTCTACTGAATTACAACAGCAAATCGAAAAGACAATCTACCACGTGGGTAGTATACATCTCAGGCTGCAACGGCTGAGAATTGCTTGCGATGGCGTTGGCAAAAGTTCCCAATGCGCCAGTAGGCGTCTTCCAACACTTCTTGCGGGGCGGCGAAGACGACACGGAAGAAGTTCTTCAGTCCGAAAAATGTGCCCGGGAGTACAAACACAGATTCTTCAGTGAGCAGCTGCTGCATGAAGTCCACATCGTCCTTTACATCCGACAGAGCGGCAGTGTCGACCTCAACCTGTGGCAGTCGAGAGTGTAAAAATTGTCCACTCCTCTCCTCTCCGTCTTCAGCTTCCCACGTACCATGGCGTACATTGCACCTTGAGGCACGACGACGTTCAGACCGGGAATATTGCTCAAGCAGTCAGCCGTGGTCTTTGCATTCTTCTCAAGAGTGGCATAATAGTTGTCCGTGAATTTCATGATAGATGCCTCCTCTTCACTGCCTGGTGTCGGTGTCAGCAAACCAGGAATCGCGCTCTACACCTAGAAGTCAGCCTCCACTGTAGTAACAGGGCCACAGCCAGTACACATACCAAGACGAGAGAGTTGGCGCCGAGGATGATCTGCGACAGCCTGAAGTACGCCTCCCGCACTTCTTTGAGGATATCGTTCCGATCATGCACGAGAATCCAGCCTACGCGCCAGCCTGGGATCACAAACTTCTTAGCGAGACCACCCAATGCAATGACAGGAACTGTCTGGGTGAGCGACGCGATTGGGAAAAACTTGTTCCCGCCGAAAACCATGTCACCATAGATCTCATCCGAGATGATCGGCAATTTGTACGCTTCTGCAATTGCCAGGATCTCCTGTAGATGCTTCTTGGTGTACACGCTTCCACATGGGTTTGAGGGGTTGTTGACGACAATAGCCCTGGTGTTATCGTCGATCAGCGCTTCCAGCTGTGCAATATCAGCATCCCAGTTCTTCTCGGGTAGCAAATCGTAGAATTTGTACTTGATCTCGTGGGCGTCACAAGCGATCTGGTACATGGGGAAACCAGGCTTCGGAATAAGAATGTTATCGCCAGGATTCAAGAATCCGCGGAACGCCATCTCAATCGCGTTCGTACAACCGTTCGTGATGATGACATCCTGCGATGCATGCGTTAATCAATGGTACGATTGCAGCTATATGTGATTGACGTACATCTTTGGTGAGTGGAGCCGCTAAGCTGCCGTAATATTTGGCGACGGCCTCACGAGCAGTCTCAGATCCGGCGGAATGGACATATCCGTTGTGCTTCATCGACCTGCTCGACGAAATCTCAGAATGGGCATTGACGTCGGGAGTGGCAATGACTCACTACGTACTGCGCGTTACGAACGATTGTATCCACGAGGACTTGAGGGCACTTGAGATTGCCAAACACGGTTGGATCGCCTGTTGTGGACATCAGTCAGGAGGAGGAAAGCAAATGTACTGGGCAATCACATGCACCGTACCGAGTGAGAGCGGAATTAGCTTCTTCTTGGGATCGTTCGGCATCTTGATGTTGTCGACAATCTTCCGCACGGGATTCAGGACGCGGTGAGAAAAGTCGGACGCCTTGACGGTCCATGATCGCTGGATCTTAAGTCGGCGTAAGTCTTCGTCGATGCCGGCATCAGAGCTGCTGCGAGTCGTCATGATACAAGTGAGAGAGTCGGTGCTTCTTGCCGAAAGTTGCAAAGTGAGTCGACTATTAAAGACCCCACGCTTACCGACGGCAATCCTGGCGGAATACCTAGGCCAAGGACTCGGGCGTGGACACAATCCAGCGAACCAGGGAAGGCCGCAACAACGCAAACAAAGTGGAGGCCCCACATATCACAATTCTCGGAGATCCGTGCCGTCTAAACAGCCAACGACCGAGAATGGAAGATCCACGCTCGAGGGCCACAGCGCTCAGCCAAATGTGGGGTTGGAGTTGGCTGATGAGACGGCAAGCCGGATCCAAGACGAACATAAAACATACAGATCGTCTCATCATCTAGCCATTCCCTTCGGTCATCGGGTGGCGATGTGAAGGCATCTCAAAACCGTGGCTTCACCTGAAGCGCCTTTGCCGTGGACACTGTTGGACAGAAACCCCTCTCGCTGGATACAGCGTACTGTACTTACCCGATGGACAGTCTCATCATGCCCCCTTTTGGGGAGCCATGCCTTCACATCAAATCAGAATTGGCAACGCACGATTGGACCAAAGGGACCAGAATGACCTTGCGCCCCAGTCGCGGGTGATGCGCAGGCTTTTTCTTCAGCAGACTCTGGAAGAACGATGCAGGAACGGCGTACAATATTGCGGGATTGGGCTGAGCGAGTCGTGGAGATGGAAAACGCACCGCGTCTCGTGCATACGCACCGAGTCTTGTGGCCTCGCGTGCAAAACAAATGGACTGGCTTAGTGTAGTATCCCTCCCTTTAGTTCTGAACATGGATCGTGGCTCCCATGCTCAGTAGTATCTCGCAGGTTCTGACAGACCATGGGGCAGAACGCGAGAAGCGTGAGAATGTGCTTCATATCAACTTGGACAATTTGCATCAGCTTGGAAGAGTGTGCTCGGTTAGTCTATACGCGATAAACTTACATCTCAACGTCTGCGTGTTCCCGCGAGATACGCACCAGTTTTCGAACCGACGAAGTGAATAGGATCTCGTTCGCGGCCCCACTTGTATCGGATACTATGAGACGAACGACACACACTATTTGTTGCAGTTGGTTTGTGATATTTTGACGAGGCTCATTCACGTGGGTCCGACATGCTCCTACAGCCCGGTGACACTGCGCTACTTACTCTCAGGCTGTTAATTATGAAGGACAAACTAATGCAAGGAGCGGATCGCATGAGGCAATTAGGGAAGTACCGTCAAACGTTACGGCGAACGAGTTGTCTCGATGGCGCAGCAAAGCATCGTGCGTACAACGTGAAGTGTGGGCAATGTGAGTGAAACAATCGGCGTGGCGGAGAATTTGAGCTGGTTGTTGACGATACCCAGCATCAGTGCGGGTTCGGCTCGTTGCAGTGGGCTCAGATTGGCATTCAGTACCATACCAAGGAAATGATCATTGAGCGCGTACTTGAAGCTGATGATTGGACACTCCAAGGCCAACATTCTGGCCCTCAGCGTGAGCAGCTTATCTCCGATATCATCAAGTCCAAACTTACCTTTGAGTTTAGGGGTGATACCAATTGCATGTAGACAACCACAATGGATGAGATTCGCCAGCACGGGGGAGCTGTTTGGAGTCAGGACGTCGTCTCTGTGGATGGATTCGAGAAGAGCGTGAAGGGGGCTCCCGATCGAAGAGGAGCAGCTGAAAGAGCGAGAGTATGTTCGCCACGAGCTCAAACCGTGCGCAGAGACAGCTTGGAACTGGCGAGCGCTTTTGGAGGCTGCGTCAGTAGCGGTTCTTAAGAAAGTCAGAATTTTAAACTTGCAGCAAGCGGCAACGTCATGGTTTCGTCCGCGTGAATGTCGCGACTTCGCGTGGGCAGGAACGCAACTACACGGGATGAACAACTTTGGTCGACGGTGAGGACCTCGAACGCAGTCTTTGACGGAGAAATTTTGTGTGGACCTCTTGCCTATGCCTCATCCAAGGACTGGCGTTCCCAGCATTCCTTTGGCTGTTTGGTGGAGTTCTGGAACCCCCGTAATCCCAGGCATGTTGAAGATGCCGTTTCCGCAGTTGTAGGGTGCTGTCTTCTGAATGGTGGCACTGACTTGATCTTGGATAGCCATGCAGCACACATGGAGATCGTTCTGCGGACTCCTCTTCGTCGTTTCCTTCCCGTGAAGATACACTGCAGTCATTTATCAGTCTCATTCGCGTTGGAAGCGGTCGAACCTTCACGTGATCGTGACGCGGTTAGAGCTGGAGGCCGATGCCGCAGAAAAGGCAAGTTAGCGGAAGGTCAGCTTCTGTGACAGCAACCAGCGAATTAGTGTCCGAGCGTTTGTGGACGTATAATTGTGATTCCATGATCAGTTCCTTTGCCCCAGTTTCTTGTGCTCTTTGGGTTGGATGAGGTGAAGGTTTCTTCATGAGTGCAAGTCTCGCAGTAGTCAACTACTACGTCGTAGTAAGTCAAGCTGGAAGAATCATGAGGTACAACGCGCGAATTCATCAGTGCACTAGTCGTAACTTACTCATCTGAGAACTCTTGACTTTCGCAACGACAGCACCATTTGCGCTTGCTGCAAGGAGAATCAGTTCAAAACGAAGAGGTCGAACATCTTCTTCGCTTCGACAGGTTTGACCTGTGGCACCAAGTGTCCAGCACCTTTTACAGTGACATACTTCAGGTCGCCAAAATCTTCAAGAAAACCAGCCGTTTGGTCCTCGCCATCGTCTCCGGGCACCGTCCAAATGGATCGCTTCTGCTTTCGTGGCAATTTAAGCGACTCGACGGCCCAGAGACCACCAATGAAATCGCAGACCATGTCGGCGTCTCCGTGGTAGATGACTCCCTTGATGCCATGAGCTAGCAAAAACTTCCACAGCGGCGTCACGACGACTCCGAGCGTACCTTGGTAGTCGAGCAGCTTGTGCTTTTTGATGTCAGCGATCTTGTTCTCGTCCAATCCCATGAACTTGCCAAACACCTCGATAGAAGTGGTTGTGAGCGCGTCGCCGTACCAACGGCCAATCTCCGGTTTGGTGTGCATCGAGACTCGAACACTAGGGAGATTGAAGTACTTCTCGAGGTTCCGCGAGTCGAGGCACATGGACATTGGGTTCCCGATTGGATGCGGGAAGCTGCTGGCCGGCGCCAGGATCTCCTTCATGAGCTCGCGCACGCCATCCTCGGTCGTGCCCAAGCACGAGCCATAGATGTTGTACGAGTTGATGTGGCTCGAGAACAAACGCGTGAGCACATCCAACGAAGCGACTGCGCACGGTGAGGTGGCGTTTGGAGACATGAGTGCGTTGGCGCTCGGCTCAAACTCTTTGAGGTCCGGGCAGCTGCTGCGCACGAGTTGGTAGTCCTCCGTGCTCATGAGTCCGTGGTAGTACGCGTACAGGACCATAGAGAGACCGCCGAATTCGTTCACGCCGTTGCCGACCACAAACTTCTTGAGGTTGATCACTGGCGAGTCGCCCTTGAGGTTGCCTTCAACGATGCGCTTGGCCGTCGTGGGCACGTAGACGCCGCCGTAGCTCTCGCCCGAGATGATGAAGTCGTTCTCGCGCAGCCACGGGAACTTGTTGAAGAACGACTGGAGCGCCGCGTACAGTTCATCGGCTTGCGTGAGATCGTCGGCGGCGTAAACGCCGCTCGCGTTGTAAGAAAAGCCCACGCCGACAGGCGACTCGATGCAGACCAAGTTGGCGTCCTTGTTCCACGCGTAGTCGTTCGCGCGCAGAGTCTCTCCGTCGTCGTTGACGATCAGAGGGCCGTTCTCCGAAAAGCAGCCCGCGAGCGAGCTCGCGCCCGGACCGCCGTTGAGCCAGAGCACGACTGGGTCTTTCTGCGGGCTCTGGCTCTGCGACTCGGCGAAGAAGTAGAACGCCTCCCCGCCGTTGCCGATGGGCAAGTAGCCCGAGAAGAGGCGCGCCGTGTAGAGCTCGGGCTTGCCCGCGAGCGCGGCGATCTCGTCGGCGGCGGCGCCGAAGTCCTGCGGACGGGCCAGCGCCGCGGCCGCGCGCAGCGGTGCGTGGGGCTGCTGGCGCGCGACGAGGAGGTGGGCGACGGTCACGAGCGAGGCCACGGCGAGCGCCGTCGCCGCGAGCTTCCTGCCGCGCGACGCGGGCACGTCGCCGATGGGCGTGTAGGTGGCCATGAGAGCGATGGATGGCGAGTGGCGGACGAAGGAGGGGGTCACTGACCCCCTCCTTCGTCCGCTGACCGCGTCAGCGGAGCGGAGAACAGCGGAGAACCGTTCTCCCGAGGACCGTGGGACCGCCGCTGCTTGAACCGCGTCACGAGGGACGGGACCAGATGCCGTCATCAAACGGCGGAACAGATCGAGCAACACACCGTGTTTTGGGATAGTGAGAGGTTACGTGTTTGCTGCGAGGGTAACCTCCTCACCTGAGCACAAAGCGGTCAAGCATGGCCTTGGCCTCGGCTGGCTTGTCGCTCGGCACCATGTGCCCCGAGCCTCGCACGGTCACGTACGTGATGGAGCCGAAATCCTCGAAGAACCCGGCGACCTGGTCGTCTCCCGGGACCGTCCACACGGAGCGCGGCTGCTGGCGAGGCAGCTGGAGCGACTCGACGGCCCAGAGGCCGCCGATGAAGTCGCAGACCATGTCGACGTCTCCGTGGTAGATGATGCCGGGCACGCCGTTGGCGATGAGGACCTTCCAGAGCGGTGTGACGGCCGACTGAGGAGGGAATTCGTACTGCAACATCTTGTTTCGTACGATGGCGGCAAGAGCCTCACCCGTGGCGTTGACCGTGCCGGTGAGATCTGCGGAGGTTGCGACCGTGTAGACCAAGTCGGCCCACTGAGGCACGTCGTCTTTGGCATGGATCGCCGCTCGCACGTCTAGCGAGTTGAGATACGAAGTCACGCCGCGCGAGTCGAGGCAATAGGTCTCGAAGTTCGGGATCGGGTGCGGTGAGGGCTGCAGTGGCCCGTTCAGGCTGTCGATGAGCTCCTGGACGCCACCCTCGCGCCCCCCGTAGCACTTGGCGTAGATATTGTAGCTGTTTAGCACAAGGCCGTCCAGCTTGTCCATGACGGCATCGAGTGCGTTCTGGCAGCTCGACGAGTTGGTCTCAGGCAGCTTGCCCACTCCCGGTGTGAGCAGTCCCGGACACGGACCCGTCAGATTCAAAAACTCGTCCGTGTTGATGAGACCGTGGTAGTAGGCAAAGTTTAGCTTGCTGAGTGGTAGAAACTCGTTGACACCGTTGCCAACCACGAACTTCTTGAGCTTGATCCCTGGTGCGTCTCCGTTCTTGTTGCCTTGAACGATTCGGATAGCTGTCATGGGTACGAACTTGCCGCCGTAGCTCTCGCCAGCAATTATGAAGTCGTTCTCACGGAGCCACGGGAACTTCCCATAAAATGCCTGAAGCATCCAATACAAATCGTCCGCCTGAGCCACGTCGTCCGACTTGTAGATGCCACTGGCATTGTACGAGAAACCCACGCCGATCGGAGACTCGACGCACAGCAGATGGGCGTTCTTGTTCCAACCGAACTCGTTGACCCGAAGCGTCTTGCCATCGCCATTGGCCAGGAGTGGACCGTTCTCCGTGAAGCACCCGCCAAGTGAGCTGGCTCCGGGGCCGCCGTTGAGCCAGAGAAGCACGGGGTCCTTCTCGGGTGTTTGGCTCTGCGATTCCGCGAGGAAGTAGAATCCTTCGCCCCCGTTTGGGGCCTGGAGGTAGCCGGAGAACAGGCGCGACTTGTAGCTTTGGGGTAGGCCCGGTAGCTCGTCGATCCTATCGCTTGCCCCAACGAATGAAATGGTCTTCGTAGCTACTTGGCCCTGGGGTGGCTCCACAGCCCACTTCGCTCGGGTCACAAGAGAGAGCCCAACAGCGCTAAGCACCAGCACGACAAGTGCGAGGCTGACGAGACCTCGAGAGAACCGTTGCGGACGCTGACACACCCGGTGCGACCTCGCCTTAGCAAGTGGTGATGACTCGGCTGCAGGGTACTGAATCAATTGAATATTACTGCAACTCGAGTGCACATAGCCAGAGCAGGTACCTGCATTTCGTCCGAGGAGCCATCATTCCAGCCCATCATTGCTGTCAAGTCCAAGAAAGGTCTGTTCCTCATTGCGGTCTTCGGCCAAGCCGACGCCCTCATGACTGCCACGGAGACGACGCCTCTCGCCGCAGAGCCACCATCGAACCGACTGCTGACTCGCGCTCGTGCCCTCGGCGTCCTTGCCCTCGTCGCGTGTGTGGCTGGTGTCATCGCCTTGGCATCCAGTTCCTTCCGCTCTCGAGTGGGAAGAATCCTTTACAGATCTTTTTGAGATCAGAACCATACTTAGATCTGAACCAATGTCTGACTCAGATCACGCTTAGATCAAACCACCCAAAAGTCGGATCTCTCATTGATCTCGTTCTGAGACTTCCAATGTGTTCAGTGGATACCCAAAATATGCAGAGGTTGAGTCTTCAATGCGGATTCGATGACTCAAGTCGGATGGCGCGCCTGTTCGGGGACTGCGGCGCGAAAGTCCTTGTCGCGCACCGAACTCAGTCGAACTCGTAGCTCTGGTCCGCAGCAGGAGCTGCGCCGTCGCGTGCATGTGTGCCTCGTACGAAGTGCCCGACGATGCACACGCTGGTGGGCCGGCGACAGCGTGATAACGCCGCATTTGCAGCCTCTCCTGTCACCATCGAAGGTGGCAGTACCACCACAAGGCGGTCGAACCCTACTATCTCCCTCAACAACCGCCGCAGACGAGATCAATGGCTCGTCGTGGCTGGTGCCTCATAATTGAGGTCTATTGCTCTGCGCTTATGGCAACCGTGGACTAGCGTTTGCTACCAATGAGGGGCTCAGAGTTGCTCCCAACGATTAAACGTTAGCGTTAGTGTGTCCACTCTCTTTCAATGCCTCTCAGCGTGTCATGTGGACGTCCGGAGCGTCGTCTCCATGAACCTGAGGTGTTGGAGCCTGTGCACTCCGGATGCCAGGTATTCCACCCTCGACAGCTGTCGCTTGGGCTCCTCCAGTCATATTGTCGGTAGGAAATCGCCAGGGCGGCGCGCCCGACATGCTTGCCGCCCACCAACAGCAGCGGTACGGGAGGTTCTCCCTCGCGGCGCTCGTGCACTCACCGATTCTCGCCTCAGACATCCTCCGCATCCACCCGTTTCGGAAACTCCGTTGGAGCGACCTGCCGGGACTGTTCGATGCTCAGGCCCTCATTCGTGAAGTGGTGGAGATCACGCTTCCAATGCAAGTCGCGCTCGTACCCCCTCATGCCCCGGGAAGCCCGTAGTTCCCGGTTGTTTTGTGATGCTATCTTCTGCAACTATCCACATGTACGAATCCGGGCGGATCCCCTCGACGTTGTGCGGCCGCATCCCTCGCTCCCGGATGTGTGGTGCCTCTACTCCCTCGGTGGCCGCGTTCACCTTCTCCGAGAATCCTCGCCGACGTCGCCCAAAGATCTCGGGCAGGTGCGCTCAGCAAGCGGAGAAGCGGCGCTAGCACGGCGGGCCGGGCCTCCCATCAAGCGGTGCGATCCCCACCCACTCGTCACCGTCGGCGTGAGGCTGGGGATCGACGACACCAGCAAGACCGACCAGCTCAAGGTCAGTGGCGGTTGAGGCGGTCCGCGCCAGAGGATTCCAGACCCAGGCAGAAGACGCGGTAATGGGGGCCGCGCTGGCAACGCTGTCGTGTACGCGTATCGTATTCGTACGCGGCCCCACACCACAAGCTACCAACCGCATCTCCCCACGCGCATCAAAGGCCGGTGTCTCTCTGGTTGAGACCGGTCGACCCAAAAAGTCGGATACCCCCATTGCCCAAAGCACAGCGCTCTCGGCGGCAGCATCGCCCACATTTTCCGGTCCTGTGACGGCGCTCAAGCTGTGTGGACGGAGCTGCGCCGTTGGTGGGCTGCCTCTGGAGACAGGTCAGACAAAATGGAAGTTTCGTCCTATACCTCGAAGGATAGCTTCTTTCCACGCGTAATGCTTGTGTTGCGTGTGAATCTGAGGTCGTGGGCGGGAGAGGTAACTTCTCTACCTCACCACACGCGCCACCATTTCCAGCAGTGAACCCATTGTGTAGCTATCTCACCAGTCCCTTGTTACCGTAAATGTTGCAGTAAGCCGAATGTTTGCCACCTAAACCCTTAAAATTAGCGGAATACCTCTCAGATAGAATCCTGAGAAATGAGATACTTTGGAAAATGATGCTGGCATCAAATCTGGGAGCAATCGGACTGAACAACGCCAACACGGCACCATGCTCACATGGGTTGCTCCGAGTCGAGTAAACGAGATTCTATTTCACTCGTCACTCGCACGCATAATTCCTGCCTCTTCATGAAGCAAACACTCAAGATTTTGTTGACGATGGTCCAACATGATCTTGCCATTCGATCGTGCTTCAGTCCCTCTCAGATCCCGGATTGATCTTGCGATCGATAGGCGGGATCTGATCGGGCTGTGATCTGTCAGGGACATTATCCTCGAGTGGGGACCTTTCCAGAGTTGACAATGGCCGCAGAAAAGGACCAGATAGTCTCCCTTCCTGGGATGCCTCCATACACGCCACGCTTGTTCTCCGGCTACCTCCAGGTCCCAAATGGAGGCGAAGGATTCTACTTCCTCGCGGAATCGCAGAGCCAAACACCCGAGAAGGACCCCGTGCTTCTCTGGCTCAACGGCGGCCCCGGAGCCAGCTCGCTCGCAGGCTGGTTCTCCGAGAACGGCCCGCTGTTGGTGAATGATGACGGCAATACGCTTCGGGTCAACGAGTTCAGTTGGAACAAGAACGTCAATCTGCTATGCATCGAATCTCCGATCGGCGTGGATTTCTCGTACAATGCCAGTGGCATCTACAAGTCGGACGACGTGGCTCAGGCGGACGATTTGTATTGGATGCTTCAGGCATTTTATGGGAAGTTCCCGTGGCTCCGTGAGAACGACTTCATAATTGCTGGCGAGAGCTACAGTGGGATGTGCGTGCCGATGACTGCAAAGCGTATTGTCGAAGATAACAAGCGCGGAGATGGCGAAGTGATCAACTTGAAGAAGTTTGTGGTCGGAAATGGAGAAAACGAGTTCATGGCATTGAGCATGATCACTTTCGCGTATTACCATGGGATTATCACCACGGACGATAACACCAGTATCAGCACTGTTTGCCCTGAGCTCCGCACTCTTGGTTCCAGATTACAAGATAATGCCCCCGAAGAATGCGTCGACGCCATCGCAAATACTACTTCTCGGATTCAAGAAACTAACATCAACAACTACAATGTCTACGCACAGTGCATGGGCAGCCCAGACGGTGGTCTCCAAGAGATGATTCACGAACTTCGAGGACCCATGCAAGCGGAACCCCATCCGATCAGGTTGAGAGGCACTGTCTGCTTGGACTGGTCGAAACTGCTCGCGTTTTTTAACTTGCCCACCGTGCGTACAGCTCTTCATGCAAAGACAGAGCTACTGTACTGGAATAATATCGCGCTGACTTCTGCAAACTTTGATATTCCTGCGCTGCTGACTGGAGTCGATGTGGACGTCGACGCCATCTTGAAGAATAAGGTACTGCTATACGACGCTAGTCAGGGTATGGTGGTGACACCGCTGTGGCGATTCCTGATTGAGAGCGGTATCCGTGGCGTCATCTATCACGGCGATGCCGACATGGCATGCGACTTCATCGGAGGGCTATGGGCTGTTGAATCACTCCATTTGCCGCGCGAGCAGCGACGTTCAGTGTGGAGTGTACCTGGTACTGATCAGATCGCCGGCTTTTTTTGAAGATTTTGGCACGATGAAGTATGTGACAGTGAAAGGATCTGGTCATATGGTACCGACAGACAAGCCTACAGAGACCAAAGCAATGCTCGATATGTTTATTCTCAAGTAGACATTTGCCTCTCATGGGTCATCCGAACATTTTAAAAAATGTTCGGATTTAAAAATCTCTTCCAAGTGTCAGAATTTCAGTGGGTAGCTCTCTCTCTCGCTCTTTCTCTCCCCACACAACTTAGTATCTAGTATCAAATTTCAAGCGTTTCATTGGGGTGGAGAAAAGCGCCTATGCATTATGGTTGCTCCCTAGCTCGTTAAGTTGTATTAATACCTTCTTCTCTTCCTACTCCCAATAGTCGTGGATTAGACAGTAGTAACCCAGATGACAAT
Organism: Pythium scleroteichum; assembly: GCA_023335855.1. NCBI lineage: Eukaryota > Oomycota > Peronosporomycetes > Pythiales > Pythiaceae > Pythium > Pythium scleroteichum. The sequence goes on along the minus strand of JAADVR010000010.1, from coordinate 127,903 downwards.
CTTACGGTTTCGGTTTCGATTACCCAGCTTCGGAAGATAAGTCTAGTTGAGAACGAACTGATCGAGCATCGCCTTGGCTTCGGCTGGCTTATCCGTCGGGACCATGTGTCCTGCTCCCTTGACAGTCACGTACTGGATAACGCCGAAGTCTTCGTAGAATCCTGCTATTTGATCATCACCAGGGATGCTCCACAAAGCGCGAGGCTGCTTCCGTGGCAACTTGAGCGATTCAACCGCCCAGAGACCTCCGATGAAGTCGCATGCCATGTCGACGTCGCCGTGGTAAATGACACCTTCCACCCCGTTATTGAGAAGGAACTTCCAAACTGGAGTGACAACCGTCTGTTGGCTCATGTCGAACTCCAGCACTTTGTTTCTGATAGTTCTAGCCAGCTCATCTCCTGTCTGATTGAGCAGCGAGCCAATATCCACATTGACAGACGTAAGTACCACATCAGTCCAACGTGCAACTTCCTTTTTCGTGTGGAACGCAGTGCGGACATCGGGAAGATTGAAGAATGACTGTAACTCAGTCATGTCCAAGCACACCGAGGGTCTTTAAGTTCGTCGATCAACTCTTCGAAGTCCGCGGTCGTGTTGCCGAAACACGTAGCGTAGATGTTGTAGATGTTGATGCGCTCTTGCTGGATCGCAGCGAGAGCCGTCCCCAACGCCTCTTCGCACGCAGCACTAACGTTACTTGGAACAATGGATCCCGGGGTGAGAAGCTCGGGGCACGCAGTGGTCAGCTTTGCGTAGTCGTCAGTGGTGATCAGCCCATGGTAGTACGCAAACGCCGCCGTGCTGAGCAATGCGAACTCGTTCTCTCCGTTTCCGACCGCGAATCTTTTCAAGTTGATCAATGGGCCATCCCCTCGCTGGTTACCTTCGACAATTCTCTTCGCGGTCATCGGCACGTAGACGCCGCCGTAGCTCTCACCCGTGATAATGAAGTTGTTTGCGCGAAGCCACGGAAACTTATCGAAGAACGTCTGAAGCATCCAGTACAAGTCCTCGCCCTGGGCCACATCTCCTGACTTGTAGATACTGCTTGCATTGTACGAGAAGCCGACGCCAACGGGAGACTCGATGCACAGCATGTTCGAGTGCTTGTTCCACGCAAACTCGTTCTCACGGAGCGTCGTTCCGTCCTTGTTCACGATCAGAGGGCCGTTCTCAGAGAAACATCCTCCAAGCGAGCTACCGCCAGGACCTCCATTAAGCCAGAGGAGGACAGGGTCCTTTTCGGGCGTCTCGCTTTGCGACTCGGCAAAGAAGTAGAATCCTTCGCCGCCGTTGGCAATGGGGAGGTACCCGGCAAAGAGACGCGACGTGTACGTGCTGGGAATTCTCGATAGGGACGTGATCTGATCGCTTGCACCGGGAAATCCCGTCGATAGACCACTGGGCGGCGCCGATCGGACGTGAGCTCCTGGCGGCGTCGCGTGCCTGACTAGCGCCACGGTGGCGGCCAGCGCGACAGCGAGCCCGAGCACTCCGAGTGTGCGGTGGACGAGACCGCGGTTCGAAGAGCGAGGAGCGGTCAGCACCGCCGTTAGCGGCGTCGATTCAGTCGTGGCGGCCATGGCGGGAGTGCGAGGGCCAGCGGAAATGCGAGAATGAGCGAGCAGGTCGCGAGCTTCCTCGCATTTGGCATTGACCTACTATCATTCCGGCGGAGAGTGGTGGTCTTATTTTGCGGAATGGTGGCAAGCATCAACTATCTTTAGATAGTGGATGCATGGATTCGCCGCCACCATTCCGCAAAATAACGAGAAAGATAGTCTATCTTCCTCGAGACTCTCGTGGTTAGGCACTCTCGACGAGAGTGCCATCACGGTACTGTACTAGTGGCATTCCTGAGCCTGGCCTGACGACCAAAACTCGATCCTCACCGCGTTCGGTTCGTTGGTGCCCCCCCCCCATTCTCTCTAATACATTCCTTCAGCAAAGGTGGACAGCGTGATGGCCTCGCGAGAGCCGACGCGTCGGCCTGGCCGTGACGGCAGCGCGTTGGGCTCCTGGCCTATGGACCTGCGAGCAGAGCCCATGAGGATCGGATCGGAGCTCTTCGTCTTGGGCGGTGACTCGCCCGTAATTTATCTGTCATGCGCTGTAAGCTTCGCGTCGTACAGCAAATACCGATCTCGTACCGGTGCCGGGCGCAAGTTTTTGACTCCGCTTGGCTTCAAGTGCATCGCCATCACGAGCGAGCAGCTCTGGACGTCATCACTTGAAGAACCGCCATGGAACGCATCTACTCGGCCTTCTTTACGAGCGACCGCCGCCGCTCCGATGTCGAGCTCACGGCCGAGGCGCTCGCCAAGCACGATGCTGAGACGAGGCAGCGCGACGGCTCGCCCGAGCTGGCGCCGCCCGTCGTCGTGGTCGACGCCGACCTCTCACCGCTCGATCTCCTCCAGAGCCGACCCGTGCGCGGCGACGACGATGTCGATTTTGATCCCGTCGTCGTCGCGGCGCGGCGCCGGGAGCTGACGCAGCTCGCCAAGCAGCAGTACGATGTCAAGGGCGAGATTCTGTCGGCGGTGCGTGGCGCCGCGCGCGCATTCCTAATGGCCTACGGCGCCAAAGCCTTCACGGCTGTGCTGCTGGCCTCTCGTAAATGGGGCACGAGCGAATACGGAGGGTATGCAGACGCCGTGCGGCTGCTGCTGCGCATGGATACAATCCGCTTCGGCGCTTTCTTTGGGGCTCTCGTCGGTGTGTTCCGTCTCACGGAGCTGTCGTCTCGCCTCGCTCGCGGTGGGCAGAAGGACAGCACGAACCTCGCGATTGCCGGAGGCGTCTCGGGACTGGCGCTGCTGGTCGATTCGGAGTCGCGGCGATCCACGATCGCGCTGTACGTCTTTGTGCGGATGCTCGACGTCGTGGGGCGCCACTTGACGGCCATTGGCGCGATCCCCTCGTGGGAGTACTCGTCTGAAGCACTCTTCGCAGTCAGTAATATCGCCATCATGTACGCGTTCATCGCGGACCCGACACTCTTGCCAAAGGTGAGCTTGCTTCCCTTTGTCGCTGTTTCGTCGTGTCTGTTGACAGCTGTGTCCTGGCAGAGCTACTACAACTGGATCCTCCACATGGGTGGTGTAACTCATCACGGATTGGAGTACGTCGTCCGTCAAGGGTGGCGAGGAGAGCTCGATACACAAGGCAACCCGATCCCATTCCGAGGCTGTCAGCCTCACTACCACATGTACGTGGTTGGAGTTCGTCTTCTCACTGGGACTACAGCTGATATGAAATCGATCTAGGGAGTCCTGTGTGACTCACTCGACGAAGGAATGGGTTGGCGGCCTGGGGCGTGCCATTCGGATCTACTTACCCGTGCACTTCCTGCCAGCAATATTTTTCAAGTTTAAGCGGCTTCAGGGTGCTCCGTTGTCGACGACCGCGCGCATCTCATACGCTGCACTGTGCTCCTCAGCCTTTCTCACGTCCTATCAGGTGGGTGGAAGTGTTCGCATGGTGGTTATAGTGGAGTGTTTGACTCAATCTCCATGTATTGTACCCGTAGACAATCGTCAAGCTCGTGGTCTGCACAATGCGCAACACTTTTCAGCATGACTACGTCATTGAGTCTTGTCTCGGTGGGGTGAGTAGATGAGAAATCACGAGTTAAGACTCTAGGTGACTCACGCAATACTCTGCACAGTTTTTCACCGGCGCAAGTCTCTTTTTTGAGGACCCTAAGCGTCGCTTCGAACTCATGCTCTACTGTGTTCCGCGAGCGATTGACATTGTATGGCAGCTGCTTAAGCGCAAGGGCTTTGTCCGCTACATCAAGCATGCTGAGGTCGCCCTTTTCTGCCTCTCGATGTCACTGATCATGTCACGACCACCAGAACACTTCAAGCCCACCTATCTGAGCATTTTGCGCTTCCTTTTCGGCCGCAACACTATTTAAGACTGGTGCAATATAGGCAAATCCGTTTGTCGGGCGTACTTGCTCATCGTTCCAATATATAACAGGCTTAAATACAGGCGTCTGAAGTCGACGCCCCTAATATTCATTCCAAACTACACGAAGCCATGTCCGATCATACCACACCATTACTATCAAACCCATACAAATCATCCTCTACTGCATCCACCATCGGCAATCTGGATACTTCAGGTGTGCTCGTTCTCGCGCTGCCATCACGCGTGTTCTATCCAGACGCTCTTCTGTTTGACTCGGGCATCAAGGGAACATCATAAAAGCCGCCCATCACCAAAAACCGAATCCCTCGTCAACTCCCGTTCATCGACGAAATCGTTGTTCCCACCACCAGCGTGGAACAAGTCCACGCCGGAATTCGCACTCTTCATGATACCCATGAACGCCTTGTCCCGTGATAAGAACACTCCGCGATCACGAAGCCCATGCAGCTCGCACAGTGAGCAAGGTTGTTGAGAGCAGTCATCTTGATGAAGCCGGCAACGTTCACTGCGGTCCAGTGCAAACTGCTCGCAGTATTCATGGCTGCAACGACGTTCCATGGCATGGTTGATGCAGCCACTGCCGTCGCGGTTCGCGGCAAAAGCGCATCCTTCGTAAGCACATTCGCGACGGTACGAGTGGTACTCACAAAACTGTGGCGAATCAACAAGATTCTCACAACCAGATTGCCAGCAAAACGCAGCCTTGGAGTGTGCCGGGCAGAGCGAAGAACCGCCGTTCACGCTCTCAAAGCAAGCGGGGAACCGGCAACTTTGAGACTGGTAGTTGCTCATCGTTTGCTCAAGACCGTCTCCAAGGGGCGAAGCTGTCGACTGCTGCTCTTTCCCGATGGGGTTGCCTTCTTGGATACGAAAATGGCGCTTGCATAACCCACGTTTTTGCGCCTGCTTATCACAGCCATCCATCTTGCAGAAGTATTTCTTCACCTTTGGGCTCCCAACTTGTCTCATTTCAGAAGCTGCAGCTGCTGCGGCTGCCATCGCTCGTTGTTTCTCATCACGTAACTGTCTTGACCTTAGCGTGAGCTCATCAACGGACAGCGACCCCGATTGGAACAAACGAAAGTGGCCATCGCATAGTCCTCCACGCAACACAAGAGCCGAGCACTCCTTCACTCGACATAGCGCTCGCCCTTTCGAAACGGGCACCTTCGTTAGGGTGGAGTCTCCCCACATTGAATCAGTTTCTGGCTCGGGCTGAATTGACTGAGTGCTACCACCGAGGGACGGGAACTGGTACGGACTACTGCTATTACCATCTCCCACCGAAACGACAAGCGGAGAAAAAATGTTCTGGCAAGATTCGCAAAATTCACGCCCGTAACTCTCTCTCGTACAGATCGGGTTGGTGCACGTGGACGACCCCACGTATCCACTTCGCGAGTCGGACTGCTTGTTAAGGGTATTGAGGTTCACTAGTGCTTGACGAGCGTCACTCTCCGCGGTCGATGACGAAAAGCTGGAACTGACGCTCAGATTAGCCATCCTTCCCGTTGCGCCAGTAGATCCAAAGCGGTCCATTCCTGTTGCAAATGAGGAACCTGAATCTGACGAGCCGACGGTGCCCAAGAAAGCAGCAGAGCCACTTTGACCATGGAACAAAGACGATTCGGTGAGGCTCGGTCGAGTTGCTGCCAGATCAGATTTCGCAGAGCCCTGTCGTTGGGAATGCTGTTGGCATACGCCGCCACTTGGAAGTGCTGTTGCCTGGCACGTCGCCACACCACATGTGACCACACTACCTTGTGGACCGACAGCTGGTGAGTGAGGATTCATCCGCGTAATTTGTATCGCTTGGTTGGTTTTGTTCCCGTGGTGTTGGCACAACCCCGACGCGTACGGCGCCACATTTCCGCAGCCAGCAATTGAGCATATTGGGTGACTGCGCCCTCCTTCTCCATCATCCCCACGGCGCGACAATGGGGTGCCTTCAGTCCCTGGAGTGATCTGACCAGAGTGATACCTGCACAAACCCCGACTGGAGTGAGCATTCAAAGTGCAGCCACCTATCGTGCACATCCCACCATCCACATCACTCTCGCCGCCTCCGTCCGTACCACTAAGCTGACTGTCATCTTTTGGTGCGGAGCCATCACGTGTCAAATTGTGTTTCTCGTAATAATGCATCGTGCACAGCCGATCGCGCTGTGAGTTTTTCGTACAAGTTGGGTGTGAGCACCGGCGTATTTCTTTCTGCAATCGTGCGAGCGCGTCTTCGAAACTTTCTCCAGTGGTGGACTGCTTGGCAATCTCCTCGGCTTGCTTCAGAACCATGTTTCCGTGGGTACGGCAAAGATGGTTGCGTTGAGAGTGCTTGTTACAGTTTGGATAGCTGCACATAGTGTATGCGCTATTGAGTCGTCGCTTGTTGATATGTTTCGGCAGGCGACCCGTGGCCATGAGCAGCTTCTCGTGACCTCTGCAATAGCCTCTTCCTTGGTCATTCTTGAAGCATCCAAACGTACGACACACTGGGACATTCTGAGCACGGTTGGCGAGGATACGATGCAGCGCCTCTTTGCCTTCAGCCAAGTGCTTGTCGCACATACTGGAATGCAGCAATGCTTTATCGCGACAACCTGGGAAGCCACACGGTGCGACGATGACATGACGGTTGCAGAATTTACCGTAGGCTTGTGAAACACGCGCGCGATTTGGACAATTGTGGTACTGGCATTTTTCATTCTTCTGCTCGATCTTCTGCTGGCTGAGATCGGGCTCCTCCGTCGAGTCGACGAAGCGGGAATAGTCGTTAGCGTCGGGTGCGCCAGTAGCGGCGACTACGGGCAGGGCAGGTCGGGCGACCGACGATCCCATTGCAGCCGACGTCGCTGTGGATCGCGTGCTGCTAGCATCGGACGTTGGGGAAGTCGACGCAGACGACGAAGGGCCTGGCTGATGACGCTGGCCCCCCTGGAGAAACGACCCGTGGGTCATGCTGAGTGGCGCAACTGACGACGGGCCTGACAGCGCCGATAGGTTGGAAAAGCTAGGCACTTGGAACGACGACGACACGTCGCTCATATTCACGTCTGCGCTCCCAGAAGAGGCATCCACTGAACTGTTCTGCGTGTGTCCGCCCATACCGAGCGTGCTGCCGTCGCGCCCGCCACCGCCCAAAAAGTCATTAAATTCGAGATCCAGTCCCGCCGGCTTGAACTGCTGCTGGGTTGGCTGTTGGTGGGTGTCGAGCATCGCTGTCGATCGCCAGAAGGACGCCGGTACCGACTCGGCTTGATTTGGAGGTAGCAGCGGCGACGAGAAGCCGCGGATCGAGCTGTCCATGTTGCTCATGGTCATGCTCATGCCGAGGTTTCCCATGCTCATGGCCATGCTCGAGTACGCTTGCTGGGGCGCCTGGGCCTGGACGTTGGGCAGTCCGTACGGCATGGGCCGTCGCTGCGCCGCAGCCATCATGGCCGCGTTCGCCGACACGTTGGCGTCCCGTCCGTTCGCGCCGACTTTGCGCATGATGTGCTGAGGGTTCCGCCGACTCGCGTGTTCTGGGGCCGGGGGCTCCGTGCTCGCTGCGGGGCGACCGGGAGGAAGGGGGGGACTGCCCCGGCCTACGCCGCGGCGGCAGCTTTGGGTATGTGCTGAGGAGCGCTGCTGCTCGGGAGGAAGAAAGCCGCGAAGGGGAGATGGTGGCCCTGTTCTCGGGCGTAATTTATTTTCTTGGTTTGTTCTGGTGGCATCGCCTCACACTTGGAGTTTGTATCGTCATGGCAAAAGTGAGTTGGAAGAAAAAGCGCAAGCCACTTGGATAAAATACGGAAACCGTGGAGGGAGCAGCTGTACTGTAGTTTATGATGTTGAAGTGAAGGTTGGGGATCGAACGAGCAAGAGAACGTGAGCCGGCGTCCCGGCTGCGTCAAGTCGAAGGGAAGAGCGAGAAGACTCGTCGGCGACCTTCTATCGTTCTCCGGTGGCCTATGTGGACACGCTCGTAGGATCCAGGCGTTTAGGTGCAGCAGTTGATACCTACCGCAGTTTCTTGCAAGAGGATCAGTCTCCAACGGGGGTGTCTAACTGACTGCGTGGACACCCTCATATTTGCGGGGAAAAAATTGAAAACAAAAAAAAAATCGAACCACTGTCCTGATACACCTAGCCCTAATAGTGCAGCGCGTCCGATGGCGATTTCGACGGAAGTCATAATCATTCGAGGCACCCTCGCATGGCATCTTCTCGTGTCCGCTGGGATTCCAAACTCATCGAGTGTTCAAGCAGCCACGACTCAAACTCCATCTCTGCCTACAAGCTATTCGCAGCTCGTCTCTCACACGCCAGGATTTTCTGGTCCACCCTGCTCGCTGACGCCACACAGATCAACGGCGTCTCTTCGTCAGTTCTTCGGCGCCATCCGTTGAGGATGCCGAACGGATCCGTCTTTTCCAATAGCCAACCAGAGCTTCAAGGTTGAATAAGGCGGCCAATGATGACTCGCCTGGGCGAATTCGAAATGCCGCAAAACACAGCAGAAAGGACCTGAACGCATCCGGAATCGTGCGCGCCACCGTGGGCTGCTCGAGTGTTCGACCACCCTCCCTTCCATGTAGCACTCGCGTGTTCATGCTTCCTCGACTGCTCGTCAAAACACGGGCGCATTGCCGTCGTTGGGGTCAGGAGAATACGTGGAGTCGATCAAGTCGTCAGGCCCAACGTGATCTATGAGTCGTAAAGTACAGTGCGATGTGTACGGTAGACAGATGCCTCGTCACTTTTTCCTCGCGCCCGCTTCATCTCGCAACACAGATGCGGGTCGCGGCTGTGGGGAGGGAGCGCCCAACTAGTCGACCCACCGGTATGGTCACTCGCACTCAAACGAGATCACAGGCGCTGGTGTGATTAGGATTGCTCCACTTGGTTAGTCGACCTCCGGTGGTCACAAGAAACTGCTGGACATGAGCGAAATTCCCACGTATCTGCAAGTATCCGTATCCGCGGTAGGAAGTCGGACTGACGCAAGTGCCTCTTCAGTGGCGCAGCGAAGGTCTGCAGAATCCTGCGACTATGCTGTGGAGATGACCCGGACGTTTATCCCGCTCAAGCACCATCGAGCGTCCTCCTGGCGTCCACACGCGTCGTATCTCGCGAGGGGTTACGCATGAGCTTGGCGACTCGCAAAGCTCGCAAATTGCGGGCTACTCTCCCAGTCGCGAGCCAGCTGGGGCGATGGCAGCTTCAAAACGAAGGAGCAACTCGAAGTGGTCTCCCTATCACCCCACAAAATACCGTAAATTCACAGCACCTAACCGTACTGTCAGGAGCTCCTTAAGTTAACCCTTCACTACCGGAGATCAACCAACGACAATGGTTGGCGGCATGCTATGTCTCCGTGCGGCGGGGCCTCCTCGCTCGGCGCTGCGCTCGCTGGCGACCGCGCGACGTGCGTCGCTACTTGTCCAGCGCCGCGCGTTCGCATCGACGCCAGGGATGGGCGAAGACCGGTGGCTGGTGTACGAGGGCCCCATGGCACGCGCCGTCCGCATCATGAAGGGCGTGTCAGTCACGTCGTGCGTCATGACGACCGTCGGCATGCCGGTGCTGTGCTACATGAGCGAGCAGTCGGCGTCAGTCATCGGTAAATGGGCGATGTGTGGCACGATCATGGTGAGTTGCTCGAGAGTCGCTCGCTCTGTTGGATGCGATTGACTGGCTATGTGGCGGGCGACAGCTCTTTGGTCTCGGCACGACGTCTCTCTACCACGTACTCTTCGAACCTTACGTGCTGCGTATGTGGGCCGATTCCCAGAAAGCCCCGTTGAGCAACGACACGGTCGTCACAGTCGAGTCGCTCACGCTGCTAGCCCAACGCAAGACGGCCCAGTTCACTCTTGGGGACGTCACCCGCCCGGTCAGCTCGATGCATCCGCTGGTGTCGTTCCGAGCCAAGGAGGCGAACTTCTTCATCCATCCTGAAGTGATCCAAGACGAGCAGCTCGTGAAGAGGCTCATGGGCGAAGACTTCCAATTGATCAAGAAAGAACCCACAAAAGGCCAAGAAGAGGACTATTACTAGACGAACCGATCTACTGCTTTTCGACGGCTTCGATATAGTCATAGCTATTAAGTGCGTCTTCACTCTCGACAACCCTGTCGTTTTCGAACGGATCTGTTTCTGCCACTCGAGCCGGCGCGTGAACATCTTCACTATCGGATAGCACGGATACAGAAGCAATGTCATCTGAAAGCTCACTGCGAACACCAAACATTGGTTTGCTGGTTTGATCCGTACGCTTATAGCTGGAGTTTGTACATACCTTGTGACGTCTTCCTCTTCCTCGACCTCTTCCTCGAAATCACTGCCGTAGTTATAGTCGTCATCCGCATCGGAATGGCCACCTTTCCCAGGCAGCATCATATCTGCAGCCGGTGCGTGGTCCTCCAATTCAGTTTGTTTCTCGACTTTCAGCTTCTGAAGCACTCCCGTGTCATCCTGCGCCTCCATTTCTTTCAGTTTCTCCTCAAGTGACCGAAGTCGCGCGGCGGCTTCATCATCGTCTAACTCTTCGTCCTCTTCTTCACTTTCTTCTTCTCTGTCATCTTTGCCCGCGCTTTCCAGGTCTCCTGCGTCTTCACTCTCCTGCTGCTGTTCAGCTGCTCGTGTTGCCACCTTGAACGGTGGTATCTTTGCTGGGACGGGAGGGGGGCTAAGGTTTGATGGGGAAACCTCGTCATCGTCACCATTACCTTCTTCGCCATTAGTTTTGGATCCCCCCAATTGACTTGCTTGTGTGTTGACTGAATTTGAGATTGGTCGGTTGTACGAGTCCTCGTTGTGGCCGTGACTTATGCTCGCTGATTCAGCCAGTGACTCTTCTTCGAACGATCCACTCGCGATTTCGTCTGCCATGCTCGCGTCGAGTTCCTCTTCGTCCTTGTCATGTAGTTTCTCGGCCAAACTCGTCGATATTGGATGTTGATGAGGAGGCAGAGGCAGGTCGTGCGGTGGTGAAGAGGATCGTGAGGCTTCTACGACCTCAGTCAGGGGTTTCATTGGAGTTTTATCAGTGGCGGAGGCCGCGTGAGCCAGACCGCCGTGCTTCGAGTCTCTGAAAGTGCGAGTTGGCGGGGCGGACTCGCGCCCCTCAGTTTCCTTCTCCGCTTGGTTGTCTCTCTGTTCGGACCCCAGCATCTTCATGAGAACTGGCGTCTGGTCATCCCTCGCGCTCACTCCCACACGCTTACAAAGCGCAGAGGGCAGTCTCCATGCGGAGCCACTCGTGCTCAAGCTATCTAACCGTGATTCGGCGAGGAATACAGTCAACGTGTGCTCGAGCTCAAGACACTCAAGGAAGTTGCGCACAATCTCTAAAGCTACTCGACCGTCCGAGCCTAATGACTCTATTATCGTGACCGAGGGCAATACAGACGACTGCGCAAGTTGAGGAACTTGCAAGCCTCCAGCACCATTCGATCCAGATCCATGAATTACATCGAACACAGCGGCGCGTAGTTGAGCCTACCGAGAGTCACCACGCTGTAGAGTGAGACCCTGGTCTGGCCGCGGTAGTGAGAGAGTGGCGCACCTTGATCTTGGCCAGCACGCCCTGACTCTCCAGTACCTTTGCGACTTGATCCTGGAGTTCCAGCTCATCTGGCGTCGCATCCATTGCCCGCTCCAGAGAGAGACGCGTCCGTTGCCACTTCAGAGTGGATGTGGAGGTTCAGACTCAGAGCCTCTGATGTACTTGTTTAACATTTATCCCGTTCTAGATACACAATTCTAATGGCAGCCAACTTGAAAAAGACGTTGCTCTTCGTTTACGACTAGTTCCCATGCTTTCGATCGTCCCACCATATCAAGATTCAGTTGCTCGTTTCATGTCATGCGGCTTGGCGTCGTGACGACTGCTTGGACGTCTCCCGTAATCGCTCTCCGTCGGCGCAAATGTCGTCATACAAACGTTCGAATGCCACGGGCGGGAACGGCGTATGCTCGGCAGCATAGGTCCACAGCGTCGTGCAGAACTCGTCCCACTCCTTCTCCGCCACTTCGCCACTTCGCTCAGACTCGAGTACAATCTTGTCGATCTGCTCACCAATCGTTGCAACGTACTCAAACATCTTCTCGACCACCACAACGTCACTCTGCTTCTTGGACCAATCGCCCATCACACGCATTTTCTTGAGCACCTGTCGGATTTCCTCCAGTCGCTTTTTCGGCTTCCACTTTTCCTCGCTAAGCTGTCGCTTCGATGTTGGTGATACGGAGTTCGGAGACACACTCGAAGAAGATTTCTCCTTGGAGTGTCCCGAGTCACCATCGCGATGCTTCGACTTCTTCCGGGGAGAATGCCCTACGTCAGCGGTGCTGAATGCTTCGCCGTTGCGCACGGAGCTGCTCGTGTCATCCGAAGCGGAGCGTTTCGTGCTGCTGGGCTTCGATGTGGACGAATGATCCTTTCGTGCAGAGCTAGCAGAGGAGGCCCGCCCATCGTCGCTTGCACTCTCTGGTCGCGGTGACCGGGACGGGGCTGACCGAGCAGGCGAAGAGATGGACGGTTTTCGATGAGCTTGAAGACGATCACGTTCACGATCACGGTCTCTTTCACGATCACCAGATCGGTCTTGTTCGCGGTCTCGAGGCCTCTCGTGCGATCTGTCCCGCTCAAGATCATTACCCTGTGTGTGTACCTTTCGAATCGAATCTTCCGGGGCGACGTCACGTCCACTATCACTTACAGCACCGGAAGCTCTTGCAGCGTGCCGCTCAGCTGCTCGTTGCATCCTTCCGCCTTTGACAGAAGCACCGTTGACGATCGCACTGATCTGAGCACCAAGAGCTTGGGTAGGGTTCTGAGACCCGTTGAGCATGGTCGCTGCGATCTGCACTAGACGAGGTTCCCCTGCAGATCCATTCAGTGGAGGTGGAATCCGCTTCAGTAAATTCTCTGCTCGCTTCTTCAAACGCTCGCCTTTTAATGCTCTCTGCTGCTGCATCATCAGCCGGTCGTCATTGAGAATATCTTCCCATGCACCAAAACCATGCACGTAAATGCCAAATAGGAGAGCCGCATCCTTCTTTGTGTTCCAGTCATGCTCCTTTTCAGCCCAGGTCCACGCGGGGAAGTCACGGCTGATACCCAACACCGTGCAATCGTAATTCTTTGTCACGAGCGAGTACACAGGGTTGGTGCTCTTGCTAGTTGACGCACCAATATCATATAGCGCACGCTGAACAGCAACACGCAGCTTCAAATTCTCATAGAGGCGTTCAACAATCTGGGACGGCTTCATCTCCACATCGGCGAATTTGAGGACGTCCTTGTTCTCCTCGAGCACTCGCTGCACTCCGTCGGCAATCTCACATGCAAGCTTGAGGAGCTTATCCTCAGATAATTTACAGAGGGCGACGAGATTTGCTCGCTCCACAAAGTTAGGAAGTTTGTACTCATCCGCAAATGACTTGTGATGGTCACCGGGAAAGAGGTTGACGTCGGTGAGGTCCCCGTACCGAAGCATACTGCGCAGTACGGAGCGCACAACGCGGCCATCGGGCTTTGAGTTATCGACAACACGCGGTTCGATTTTCGGCTCCATGGCGCGTGATTCCATGTCCTGGTCGCTTCCACTTCCAGAGTTTCCACTTGGCCGTACAACCTTGCCAGCAGAGATATTGGTAACCATACCCGTGGCGGGCGTGCTGCTGCCGCTCCCTGCTCTAGCCGCGGCAGCGGGCTTCTTGGCTTGGGCTGGTGTGCGGGCTGATGAGCTCGCCCCTCCACCGCGGCCAAGCAGCTTCTTCTCCAAGCGGGATCGCGCTGAGTTCGCTGTTTTGGACTTCACACCGCCAGCAGTAACTCCACCGATTGTGAGGTTTATTCGATCCAACTCGTTTCCAGACTCGGGGGACATGACCGGGGAACTCTTCGGCGGACTAGCTCGGGCAACAGGAACGGAGCTGGTCAGTGGTTTCTTTGTGGCGGGCAGTGAGGTAGTTGCTTGCTTGCCGCGCTTCTTCTGGATGTCACGCTGAATCTCCTCAATCGTGCGGCGATCACGCTTTCTTGTGCCCAGGGCCATAAGCCCCGGCTCCGTGTTCGCCTGCTCGCGGAACCGTGCGGCCGCCAGCGTGGGGTTCACGTTGATGGGCTCATTGCTGCCAGCCTTTTCACCGCGGGAACCGCCAGAGAGGCCTTTATTTCCTGACGAGGATCCCGTAAGAGACTCGATACTGTACTTGCGGTCTTCGGCCGACCGCGAGGACATGGCGGAGTCGTCGTCGTCGCCTTCCTTTTCGGACTCGGAGTCTGAGTCCGAGTCGGACGACGAGCCGGAGGAAGAAGACGACGAATCGTCATCAGAGCTGCTCCCCTTGCGCTCGTCGTGGTCGGCAGTGTCGTCATCGCGAGCCGAGAGCGTGCCGTTCAGCGTCGAGTCCTCGTCGTCGCTCATCTCCGTATCCGGGACTTATTTATACAGTGCCTTCCGTCTAGGATACAAAGCCCCATTGAGTCCGCCATCACCCAAGTGCGCGCTCCTTCGACTGCTACAGCAGATCAGCAGTCGACGTAACGCATCGCAGCGACGTACCGGGAGGGAGGGTCGACGCAAGCCACAGGAACAAATCGGAGATCCTCACTCAACGAGATTGCTTGCCTTATACGGCGCCCCAGACGTCCGGGCAGGGCTCGATGGACGCGTCTTGAGCAGCAGAGCGCGAAAAAGTGGTTTTCAGTCACGCGGTCGCAGCGGAAGGTGAGATATCGCGGCGCGAAGTTGCTCTCGCTGATGGGGATGGCGTTTCGCCCAAACCTCCAGTGTGTTGGTTGCGTTCACCCACACGCAAGAGACAAAAAGGGGAGTCAAGCGTCAACACCCGTCCATCTCATTGGCTATAACTGTGTTCAGTTTTATTGTTTTCGACCAACCAAAACAATTCTTCACTTAAATTATTCGCCGAGATTGGCGGAAAAGAAGGTCCAATCGTAGTTCAGATGGGCTGGTGAGGCTCATCTCTCGACAAGCATGGTGGTGAAAGGCCTGAATCTGCGTGGGGTGACCGAGTTCTGCCGCGCGTGGCTGCGCCACCCGGAGCTTCTGGTGCCGCACCTGTCCGTCAACGGTGCGTCGATGTTGCCTTCTTCACCTGGTGGCTATTCGCCCATTCTCTAACCCCCTCGCTGGGCTCCGCATTCGTCTTGACGCTTGCGAGCAGATCTGAACGAGATTCCATTCCAGTCGCTTCGCGACCGCGGCTTTAAGGGTGTCGTGTTCGACAAAGACAACACGCTGACAGTGCCACACCATCGCGAAATCGCTCCGCATCTGCGGGTAAGACAGGACCGAGCTTGGCTGTCGCGTGTGATAGTAACCCTTGGTTCCCCGGTGTTAGGAATCCTTTCAAGAGTGCAAGCGCGTATTTGGTGACCGCGTAGTCATCTTCTCTAACTCGGCTGGCTCGAGCGATGACGTCGGTTTTACGAAGGCGGCTCAGATCGAGTTTGAGCTCCAGTGCGCCGTGCTGAGGCACAACCAAAAGGTCGGTCATTGCCTCCATTGGATTGAGCGAAACCAGTGGACTCACGCTCTGTGTTAACTACACAGAAACCCGATGGAATCGAACACGTCAAAACGTTTTTTGGTGCTGAGGCGGAAGAACTCATAATGATTGGTGATCGCTACTCAACGGATGTATTGTTCGGTAACCTTCATGGTACGTTCAATTCATTTCTCCACGAATCGCCTGCAGCTTTGTGCTCCTCAGCTTGTTGGGAGCCGTCCATTTCTATCAGTGTACAAATTGCAACATGCGAATGGGACGTAGTCGAAGATGGCTAGCTGAAGCGATACTGGTGGCCGAGAGTTACAGTGACTGAGCACTTGATTCGCTTGAACCTGTAGGATTGCTGACAATCCGCACGGACCAGTTCACTCATGACGGCGAAAGCATTATTAACGTCCAAATGCAAAAGATAGAGAGTGCGTTGATCGCACGGCTGCTGCGGGCGGGTGTTGTCGCACCGGACCATCCACTGCTGGTAGACAACGCAGCATTAGTTGCTGTTGATTCAGCGAACCGTCCTAGCAAAAAGAGCGGTGACCATCGTAAACACGGCAACGCTAATAGATAGGCTGTGCAGTATTGTACTACGCGCTAGAGAGTCTCCCATAAGATACGAGGGAATATTAACCAACGTGTTCGTATACAAATGGTCCGTCTGGCTTGCGCTGACAACTGGTTGCTTGGTATTGGCTTCCTCGTCCACTTTTGCGTCAGAGGAGCCAAGGCGCTGCCATCAGTGAGGCCAACTTCTATCATCTGAGTGTGACGGCGCCAGCCCGCGTACCGTATGTTGAAGCGACTTAAGCAATTTTGGCGAGCTTCTCGCCTCTTCCATGTCGCTTGCCTCTGTCCAGCGCGTCGTGCATAGCGCCGGCACGTTCCAAGGGTTGCATGGCGTCCGTCCAGATCGCAGTTGACCGCGTCGAGAACGCCCGCCAAATTTCGCTGACGCCCAGTCAGTAGCCACATTGAAGAACACCTTTCGAAGTGCAAGAACGGCGATTCTTCCCGCAGGTTTACGGAGAAGCTCTTCCCTCAGAGAATCTCTCGCCGCTGAGTCCAACGATCGGCGAGCCGTCGCCGCGAAAGGTTACACATCGGCCGCGACATTCGTGCGGACCAGCTGCAGCACTTCCCGACTCATTCTTCGTTCGAAAAAATGTTATGGCCAATCATAAAGGATTTGCATCTGATTCCACAACGTACATTGGCTAGAATACGAAGTTGAGGTTGGGGAACGTCGCCGGAGTGATGGTACTGGCTGCACTTTCCGAGCGAAGAGCTACATGGGTTCAGGATTTTTGTCAGGCAGGGCAAGGGCTCCGTTAACTCTGCGCGGCACATGTTTCCAGGCGGAACTGGCCACACACACCGGCAGAGAGTCTCTGTGTTGTTCTCCAGTGGCCATCGGCGCGCCGAATGGCGAGAAGGCAGCCATTGTTTTCACTGCGACCAGCCGACACAGACACCCGGCGAACAGAGCCCAGACTACTCGCCGACGAGTGGCAGCCAGCACGGATCGCTCGCTCAGATTGTGGATTGCCCAGCGAGCGCAACTCGCGCGGTTCGGTTTAGAAGCAGAACGTGCGGACAGGTCAACAAGGATTCGCGGGCGTCAGTCACGCGTCCATTACGAATACGAGGGCTGTGGGTCGTGCGCGACAGAACAGATAAGAAGAACCGCGCTCGCTGCGACGTGATCCGTCGGCGTCGACTCGTTCAAGACAGGTTACTTCCTTCTTTACTGCTCCCGCAGCAGTCCCCTTGGGTGTGTGGAGCTCTGCGTTTCTCGCCGCACATGCCTCTCACCGTGTCATTCCGCGGAGACGGTACGACGTCTCATTCTACTGCGCCTGTTGGGGGGTATATTGTGCTCACTGGCGTTCAACTGTGTAGGTCCACTTCGCACTGTTTCGCAGCGTCGCTTTGGCACTGCCAAACACAAGAGCGTCTTTGTGCCCGCACCGCTTTCCAAATCGGTCGCGAAGAACAAGGCGTCTCCTGTGCGAGAAGAGCCCGGCAAGGAGAACTACTTGTGCGATTTCTATGACAACATTTGGCGATCACAAGACGACGAAAGCCAAGTCCTCACGAAGATCGCTACGGCTACAGGGGTCCGCACTGCCCGCAGGCGGCGAAACCCTCAGAAGCACAGACTGATCGACATTTCTCAGGTCTCGCATGTGCTCACAACGGTTCTCGATTTCCGAAGTGAGTACCCGAACTTCACCAGTGAGCGAATCAATATCTGGTCTGTACCGGGCAACGCGTCGTACCTCACCGACGACGAAGATGTGAGGTCGCATACGATTGTCTCTCCTATTCAGAGCCAGCAGCCAATGCGGTTCCCCAAGTCAGCACCACAACTTCGTCTCAGCATGGTTGCTGATGACGCCCTTGACGAGATGGACGAAGAAGACTCGGAGAACGCGCCGAGCGAACCTGAAGGAGAGGAGACCCCCGAGCAAGATGTCGAGTCTTCGTTTGCCTCGAGTGCCGCCATCCAGCCGGAGCTCAAGCGTGGAAAGAGCATTGTCGAAGGCAAGACCAAGATCAAGTCAAAGAAGCGCCAGACTGCACCGCTCCCTGCTCCTCCGCTCAGCGAAGACTCGGCGGTGCCTCCGCCGTCGGTCAAGAACGGCTCCGTTATCTTCTCCTCCGTGTTTCACGAGGTTCATGATCGAAACTGGAGCATCCGCTTCCTGTTGGGCATACATGAGCCGATCCGCCATGCATTGTACGTCACAGATCGCTTCCTTGAGCAAAGCCTAAGGGAGCAACAGATCGAGACGCTCGAGTACCACACTAGTGAGTTTTTCACATGGTTCAAGACCTACTTCGTCGAGTATGTGATATCGCAGCACGAAGTCAAAGTCAAAGTGCTGCTCCCACTGGTTAAGCTCAGACACTCGACGAAGCAGGAGATCCTGCGCTCGTACGATGAGATCCATGACTTGCTTTCCCATATCCAGCAGCAGAAAGCGTATCTTGTTGCCCCGCAACGCCATATCGACCGCGCGACATGGCTTCTGCGGCTTGACACGCTCCAAAAGGGAATCCGTCGCCTCAACATGACGCTTCATGCAGTTCTTAACCTCGAAGAAAAGGATCTCCACTCGGCCATGTCGTCGGCGTTCAATGAGCAGACCTTCCAAAGCCATGTCATGCCGCGACTTTTCCGGGCCATCAAGAACAAGAAGATAGTGATCCCGTGGATCGTCGAGCGCAGCAAGGTATGGGGCGGTGATGCTGAGCAGCAAAGTTTTCAGGGCATGCTGCCGATGACATCGCGCTTCATGTACAAGAAGATCTGGCGGCCATACTTCATGAGCAACGTAGCCGTCGCCATGAACCACCTGAACGAGTTTGATCTGGCAGCTGCCCACACTCAAGACCGTCGCGAGATCGGGTGCGTCATGCAGTAGAAAGAGAAAGGAACTGGGCGAACGTCAGGCAGTTTATTGTAAAGTATGGGAAGGAAGTCCACATTAACAACAAAACACCACGTCGATACTGGTTGATCAACGAAGCACAGTGTATTGATGAAAGCAGGTTGTGTGCCCTACTCGTGATCAGAGATAGCTTCGATTGGAGATGCCAAATGTGGCGAAATAACCGGTAGTTCAACTTTACGGGTAGCGACCGGCTTCCGAGACCGTTTGCGCGGAATTCTCGCAGGTGGT
The DNA here is from genome assembly GCA_023335855.1 of Pythium scleroteichum. Taxonomy (NCBI): domain Eukaryota; phylum Oomycota; class Peronosporomycetes; order Pythiales; family Pythiaceae; genus Pythium; species Pythium scleroteichum. The sequence goes on along the minus strand of JAADVR010000010.1, from coordinate 108,748 downwards.
GGAGACGGCGATTCGCGATATTCGCGCGCAGATTGTGTTGGAAGATCAACTTCTTTCTCAGGTTCTTCTTCGGTGGTCGTCGCGATTTGGCTTTCTTCAATATTCTCCACTTCCTCCGTTGCGTTTGACTTGGGCGCCTTCGTTTTGGAAAGCGTTGGAGACTTTCCGCGAGACTGCGAAAAAAGAGCGAAATTTTCAACTCGCTTCTTCGGTGAGTTCGTCGCAGCTGCTTTAGGTGGCACCAAAACCGACTTCACGGTCTCACCACTGCAGCTCCCACACAACCAGTTCTTGTCCCTCGACTTCCGCGAAGCCTGACGCTCCGACATATTGACACACTTAGGATGGAACCTCATCGCACAAGAACCACACTCCAGAGAAAGAGACGAATCCTCGGCGTCTTGCGTACCGCACAAGCAAAAATTTTGAAGTTCTGCGCGCTTCTCCTTCGCATGGTCCATGCAGTATAGGGTGTACGGAGAGCCGAGAAACTCACCCTTGCTTTCAACTGCACATCGCAGATGATAATTGCAACGACACTTCTCAACAACACATCCCACGGTCGCACCTCTTTCCTTGCACTTCGTACAAGACAGCTGACGACCTCGCTTGATCGCACGCGATAGATTGCAAAAAGTCCCGTCGGGTTTCACAAAGACTTCAGGGGAATGCAGTGCGCAGTTCATGTGTAAGTATGCCAACTCGGACGTTTTGTCTTGGTAATGCAAACGCACGGGTGCTTCGATAAACGCACCTTCCACTAAATCTTTGCCATCTTTGTCGGGGCCATCACCTCGGCGACATAAGGCACACATCTTGATGACAGGGGATACCACTTTTCTTTTCTTCTTTGCACTCGCCAGCTCAGTTCCCTCATCGTCGAAGCCATCCCTTGCTCGAACGTTAGTCTTCTTTCCGGACTGCAAAACAGTCGTGCCATTAGATTTGCTGTCACTTGCCTTCTCCACGCCGTCACGCGAAGGCTTCTTTGGACGCAGATGATTGGCACATATCATTAGGCTCGGTGATAGTCGAATAAATTGATCGGTGGTCTTTATGCACCTTGGGTGCAGGGAGTGTGCGCAATGAATGCAACCAACAACAGGATCCATCTTCACCGCTTTCTTCTTCTTGCTGGCGATCTTGGCAGCAGCCGCTGCCTGTTTTAGCTGCTCGTCTTGTGGACAACCGTGACAAAAATGACTTGGACACCGGAATCGTTTCTTGCCGACCCACTCTACTCGTTGGTGACTCGACAAACAGTTTCGATGGTAAAACCGGCCGCATTTGGCAACGGAGCACTGAATGACGCCGAACTCGGTCCCCATTTCCCCCACTTGTTTGCAGATAAGGCACATGTGGCGCCCTGCAGAACAATCAGGACAGAGCCAATGCTCATCATCAGGTTCAGAATCCATTCCAATACACTCCAGATGGAAAGAACGATGGCAAGGGCCGTCGCAAAGAAGAATAAGTCCACCATCACCACATAACGTGCACAAGTCGTCACTGTCGTTGATAGCGCCCGATGGAAACATCCCATTGCCGATACTTCCTGTCGCAGACTCAGTCTTGCGCTTCTTCGACGGGATAGCAGCATTAACTGGAGTAGATTCACGCTTAAATACACCACTGGACTTTTTGCGGGCTTTCTTAACCTTCTTCCCCGCGCCCTCGTCATCTTCATCCGTGCTGATCTCAATCTCCTCGTCACTCGCAGAGCGTCCACCGTTACTCGCGACTTTCACACGTTTCTTGGTCGGCGTCTCATCGATGCTGGCAGTGTCTTTCTTTGGAGGCGCAAGGCGGCAGCTTCGCACACGAGATTTCTCTAGTTTGGCGAGATAACCCTTGACCAGATCAACCTGTTCATTCGAGAAATCGTTCTTGTGTTTTGCAATGATGCGATGCAGCACTTGGATCGCGATATCGTACTCGTGTTCTAGATTCATTGAAGATCGTGCTGAAGTCCCAGAGTCCTCGTCATTCGAACTCTTCAACTCGTTTACGAGCTCGTTTAATGAAATGTCCAAGTTACTGATAAACTTGATTTTGGACTGTCGCGACGACAACACACTTCCATCTTCAAGTTTCACACTCAGCATCTCGACGGACATGGCACCTGGCAGAACCTTCTCCCAGAAATTCGGGTCGTCTACTGATAGATCCGATGATCCGTCCGCCACGAACGAAGATCGATCAAATGCAATACCTCCCAGCGATTTTCGTTTGCGGCTCTTTTGAGGCGACTTGTGTTTCGTTGGTGTTGCAGATTCTTCACCATTCTCACCGTCAGTCTTCTCCCCGGTCACTCCTACCACTCGAATTCGCGAATTCTCCTTCAGAATAGTCTCAATATCACGTTCTGCAAACTGTTTCGATGCCTTGTCATCATCTTCCATCAATGCATACGCGCCACGCTTCAGTAACTCGACCAATTGCTCTGCCGTTGGCTTATCCATTTGTTCTGCTGCCTCGTTGAAAGAAGCGGTACCAAGAACTGCCTGTTCAAGCCCAAGCTTCCGTGAAGCTCGATCAAACATCTCGCTCTCGTAGGTGTTACGAGTCACTAAACGGTAGATTTGCACAGCCTTCTTCTGACCGATGCGGTGACAACGAGCCTGGGCTTGGAGATCATTTTGTGGGTTCCAGTCACTGTCGAAAATGATCACGGTGTCGGCGGCAATCAGATTGATACCTACTCCACCCGCTTTAGTACTCAGCAAAAATACACAAGTCTTCGAATTCGGTCGAGAAAAACGATCGATGGCGTTTTGACGAACGCTGCCACTTGTCGTGCCGTCCAAGCGCTCAAATCCAAAGTTATTGGCTTCGCAGTATCGTTCAAGCAGATCCAGTTGTTTCAGGAACTGGCTAAATATCAATACTTTGTGTCCTTCTCGCTTGAGCTTTGGGAGGAGCTTCGACACGAGAACCATCTTTCCGGAACACTGAACAGTCTTCTCCATCACATCAACTGGATTAGGGTGATCCCCTAGTTCTTCGAGCTCCCGCTCCTCGACACCTTTGATGAGGAATGGGTGGTTGCAACACTTCCTGAGCTGCAACTGGATATTGTTCAGGGTGGGAAGTGAGTTCTTGGCACCTCGATAAAGAAAGCTCTTGTTTTTGTCGTAGATTGCGCGATAATATTGCTTCTGCATGGTCGTGAGCTCAACAGAGATAATTGTCTCCTCCTTTGGTGGAATGCTTTTTTCCACATCTTCCTTCACCCGTCTCAATAAGTAAGGCGCCAAGAGCTTCTGAAGGGCCAGAACTTGCTCTTGAGACTGCAACTTGCCAAACTTGTCGTTAAATTCGTCCATACTTGCGAACTTGACTGGCTCCAAATAGTTTAGTAGCACCCAAAGTTCTTGGGTGTTGTTCTGTAGTGGGGTGCCCGTAAGTAGCAGCTTTCTGTCGCAGTGCATTACGCGCATTTGCTTCAATACGCGTGAACCGGCACTTTTCAGACGATGAGCTTCATCGACGACAACTAGACGCCAGTGGATTGGCTCGAACTCCTCAAAATCAGCCATAATCGTCTCAAATGTCGTCAACAAAACGTTGAACTTGAAGATCGAATTCGAAAGTCCAGGGTAGTACCATTCTTGATTTCGGATGACGGCGCGCATGTCCTTGGCTGTGAACTGATTGGCGCGATGATCACCAATGTCATGATAAACGCACACGTTGAGATCCGTCCAGCTCTCTATTTCTCGTCGCCAATGCTGGATGGTTGAAAGAGGAACCACAATAAGATATGGTCCGCGAATCGACTCCTCCGACCGCAAATGATCAATAAATGAGACCACTTGTACAGTCTTGCCGAGGCCCATTTCATCCGCCAAAATGCACGACCGTTGTTGTTTCCAGTTCGTAATCATCCAGTTCAATCCTTCCACTTGGTAGGATCGTAGAGTGCGCCCACCTTTAAATGTTGGAGAATGCTCGTACGGGATAAACTCATTCTTCTCTGCATCAGACTTCTTTGCAGCTTGTTTAGCGGCCGAACGATCTGCTGGGAGAAAAGTAGCGAAATGTTCGTGTGGATCAATGCTGTTGTCCACGATCCCAGCATATAAATGCTGCATCGGTCCGGTAGGAGTCAGGAGGCTCGAATGGATAAGCGCTTTTGACGTCGTGGCAGAGAGCTGGGCGGTACCAACCTTCAAAACGGTCTTGTAGGAGTTGTAGCTGTATGGAATGTACATCGATGGCTCTGCTGCATTCTCAAACACCGGCTCGCGACGCATCGTTACATGCTTCGGCTGGCAAAAGTCTGGGTATGTGCTCGCTGGCCGCATCGAGTGGAAGTGGAATACGATAAACTCGGGCGACTGGGCAATCAGCGCAATAGCTTCCTTGAACGAACGCTTCCCAACTGGTGTCTTGTTCACAGCCGCAAGCACGTCACCAATTGAGATAACCTGGCACGATTCTGCAGGGCCGACCATACCGTTCGATAACCGCTGAAAGCCAAGAACCACCGTTGAACCATCCTCACTGGTACCAAGACGCATGCCAAGCCCAAGGCTGGTCCGGGGAAGTGCAACACAATACTCCGAGAAGCTTGTCGCACCTTTGAACGAAGCCGCAGGATAGGTCGAGTTGTACGTGATAGTTTGTACAACTTTCTCAATCTCTGAAGAGTAACCCAAAGCCACGTGCTCCACGATTGCACCAAGGACGTCGCTTACTTCATCTTCCGGTTTCTTTTTCAATATCGAGTCATCGCCATCATCGTAACTCGCATCGTCTCCTTCGACAATATCAGTGTACAGAGAGACAGGTGCAGGAGTTCGAAACCGGAAAGGCAGATCATCTTCGTCAACTTCATCATCATAGTCATCATCTTCAGACTCAGACTGATCGTCTTCGGAGTAGTCTTCATCGTCATTCTCACCGGCAAGTTGTGTCGCCTTCAGCGATGCGTGAAGATATTGCTTCTTACAAACGTACGCGTTCGTATACACGCCGCATTGCTTCAAAACTTCCTTGTCAGGAGTGTGATTATTCAGCAGACAGTGGAACGCGAAGAGTTGAGCTTTGACCTGCTCAACCATCCGCAAGTGTCGATATGCGTAAGTACCATAGGCTTTATCGAGAGTCTTAATCTCCCGACTGCACTCTCCATCATGCTGAAATCCACGTGTGCAGAACTTGTCTTTCTCACAGCATCGCTGTGCCATAGTATTCAGAAGAAGCTGGTTCCGCCTTGCACAGCACGGCAACTGACAAGTTGTCTCACTGAGCTCCTTCACCGTGGGTATGCGACTCGCCTTGAAGTATCGCTGGATTTGTTCATCGTCACCAATATCTTCGGGCCGTTCCCATGTTGAATAACGTATCGACAAGCCGACCCACTTAACCAAAAAGAAGGTAGCTCGATCTTTGACAGCTGTGGTAGAGGATTTAGTTCGAACGTCAGTTTTCCCCGCAACATTTCGATTGAACTTTTTTTCTTCCTCAATTGGCTTCCACAAGAAGAGCGGGGCGTGGCTTCCCGCCATTTCGGTGGCCCTTGGAGATGACTTTGACGACTGGGCATCCATGTCATGGTTCTCCCGCTCGAACTCCACGAGCTTGAGTTGATCTTTCTTGGCTTGAGACTCATCCTCAAAGGTCTTTCGCACTCGACAATATGAGCAGAACCATTCACCTTCTGGAAGTTCTGTGATTTCTGGTGTTGCACAGAACATGTGGATTTCACCATCACAGCGATCACAGAGAAGCAATTGTTCACTATCGGTGTTGGTGTGACAGATACAGCAGCCTTGCTGCCACGGTAGCCAGACGTCGAAGCTGGATTCACCTTCAGTGCGCAACCTTTTTGCCAGGCTGCGATCAGTGTCTGGGCTTCCAGTTGGAGGGAGTCTTAGCCACGCCGTTGGATTGAGAATCCAATCGTAGAACCATTTCTCGAAGGTCTTCAGCAGTTCATCTGCGAGGTGCCAAATATCCGATTCCTCAGAGTTGAACGTTTTGCAATTGTTGAAGACTAGCCTAACGTCGGCAGCAAACAAAGATGCCGCAGATGGTCCAACGTAGTAGCTCTCTCGACCAAGACGAGTTGCAATAGAACCGAGATCCATCGGGTTCGCGATCACATTCAGATACTCTGGAATCTCACTACACAACATAAAACGAGTTTAGTTTATGTATGTCAGCGCGCCAGACAGCGAACTTACTCCACATCGACTGGTTGAGCGAAAATCTCGCCACCATTCTCGTTGAGCAATTTCTTCACGATTCCTGTAAGTCGCTCCTGCAGGACATCCGCATTATCGAGAAGGAACACATCTGTCACTCTTGGAAAACGCTGCGGGGTCGTGATCTCTTCGCGGCGTTTTTCGATTTGCTCGTCAAGGTGCCCCGTTGGGTCCACTTTGTGGCTCAAAATCTTTTCGATTGCCACTTTGTTTGCCTCGACGTCATCCACATCATCCAGATCTTGATAACCTTCACGTCTCAATTTGCGCTCGTACTGTTGCACACGGTGATACTTGGAATAGCCCTCAGGAATGAATAGCTCCAGTTCCTCAAAAGTCAGCCAGTACAGGTGCAAGTATGAACGACCCAGGAACTTGCACAAGTACTCGGCCGTCCCGTTACGTCGGTTCATTCGCCGACCGACAATCTGCTCGAGTAGAGGGTATCCGACATCAACTCGGATATCTGAGTCTAGCTGCCGTGCCCGCTTTTTCTTCTCGTCCGCCAATAGCTTTTCCTCTTCTGAAACGTCGTTGTCTTCGGAGTAGGTAACGGTTTTCCGTGGTCTTCCTCGCCCGCGTTTAGGTGGACCCTCACCGTCAGCAGTGGCTGGAGCTTGTGCGGTTGGAACATACGCAGGATCGTTCTGCGCTCAAGAAGATAACGATGACGATCAGTTTCATAACATCGGAGCAAGAACTGTTACTCACAATTTCGTCGGGTAAAACCACTTTGCGTGGACGGCCAGGCTTCCTCTTTACGGGGGCTGGAAGAGGCACTGCTGTGGTGAATGGAATACCAGGAGCTCCGGGCTACGTTCGCAGGAAGAGGCATCCCGAGTGAGTGACAACTATATCATGTCTCTCTCAGCGTTGATATTGGCATACCTGAGGTGCAATCGCGAAACCAGGTACCGCTGGAGACTGCGGCAGAGGAATTTTGCGTGGACGACCGGGTTTGCGCTTTACAGGCGCTAATGACGAAGGCAAGCCATTGGGCACGAGGCCAATGGAAGCCATCGCTGCCAACGCCGTCGGATTCACAGTTGCGGGAGCGATTACAGTGGTTGGTATCGATAACGCAAATTGAATTGCAGGTGCCACCACTGGGACTGGAGTCGTTGACGAAGTCACGTCGGCGCTGGCTTGCGCTGGTAATGGACCCAATGCGTTGGCTAGAGCCGCCTGTGCGATCGCCGCGACATTGCTGCTGGGTGGCGCGGATGCCACCGCCGCCACTGCCTCTGAAGTAGTTTCATGGGATGTCTGGCCATCTACGGGTCCACAACGTTCAGCGTGAGAATCTCCATCGAAAGTCAACGAGGGGGTAACCAAGGAACTGAGGAAACGGATCGTCGAGTCACCGCGCTGCAGAGCGGACGACGACGCCGTTCTTTCGCGCATGAAGGCAGCAGCAATGCCATGATCAACAGCATACAACGACTAACCTGGTGGGGCGTCCATCATGTAGTGGAAGGCGAGCGAGGATCGAATACGGCTGCCGTGCTTTCCCGCTCTTTCGTTGCCTTCAGGTGTTCCGCTCTTGGTGCGCGGATAAGGGCAATAAAACCCTCCGAAATGAGGTTTAATGGTCCTGATCAATCCATCAGCTTGAATTGCACTTATACAGTAATTTGTATGGCGCAATTCATTTGTGGCCAAAAAAGTGTACCCTTTCATCGCGAGTGTAACCAAGCCTTGGCACATTTTGGCGGGGAAGCTTTGCCAAACTGAAGCCATGTCAAAACACCAAAGGCAGCAAGCAGGTCGAAGACAACAGACACGGAAGCTTTTGATTGGATAACTTGCTGAGTCCGGCTTCAGTAGTTCTGGTACTGTAGCCGACAAAGGTAGGATTATCAAGCGTAAACTCTCGATGAGTGTCACGCTCATTGTTCGATGTCTGAGCAGCTCGTCATACATTACAACCATCGTAACCGCGATTGAATTGCGCCATTCGGAACCAAGCTACACAAATAGAGCATGGTCCACCACGCGTCCAGGGCTTAATAGATCAGAGAGATTATTCCGTCGCAACCATACACCAAACAAGTTGAGGTATGTCCGCTCAGCCGTCTCGTCCACGCTTGAGCGGAGGTTACCCGAACGGATATCCCCGTCTCGGAGGGGATATCTTCATCTAAACCAGAGCCCACTTTGTCACTACTGGACACAGCAAATTCATCAAATATTGGTGAATTTGCTGTGGCCCAGTACCGACAATAGTGAATGTTGTCGGTTTGATCCAACACCCACTGCACAGCCAAAACTAAAAACGGCTAGCGGCCGTTTCTATCACGAAATTGCGAGGGGCATCGCTCTTAAGAAGTTCCTTAAAAGGAACACAAACACAAAATGCCCGTTGTTGCTGCCTCTTCCCCACCAAACGGAACCCACGATATGTCACACCCTTCGCAGGCGCCTCTGTCCGCCCAAGTGTGGGAATGGGTCTGCTGGACAGGGTCGAAGACTTTCGACGGACTCGACTTTGCAGGCGAAGTGCTTGCTAACTTCTTTGGCCTCACGCAGTCTCAATACCAGTGGATGATCGACATGAAAGAGCGCGAGGACGAAGAGAAGCAACTCCGCGGACTAGAAGCAAAGCAACGGCGCCAAATGCGGCTTGAACAGCTTCTACAAGAAGAGCAACGAAAGCTGCAAGAACTTGAGCATGGTACAGTCGAGACTATATGATCAATCTATTGTCTAGTCACTTGAAGCGATGCGCCTCGAGCGCATCAACGGATACATCATACTCCTCTCGTTTTCGCAGGTTCTTAATCCGCACTTGACGTTTTTGTACTTCGTCGCCACCGATAATCACGGCGAAGGCACTGCCAAATCGATCTGCAGCCTTCATCTGTTTCTTCATGTTACCCTTCCCATGGCAGAAATGAATGGTTTTACCCTGGCGTCGAAGGGTCTGAGCCACGCGAAGGGCTTCGTGAAGAACAACTTCGCTGCCAGCACCTCCAAGCACGGGAACAACCTATTGACGCAGCCACTAACTATGTCAGTTGACTAGGTACCCTGCAAGAGTACAGCTAAACTCGCACCGCTATCGTTCGCGGTTCTTCATGTATGACGTCTTCTCGAAGTAATGCGAGGCGATCGACTCCTGCAGCCCATCCAATGCAAGATACCGGGGAACCCCCAAGCAACTCTGACAAGCCATCATAACATCCGCCTGCGAGGACAGCAATTCCGCCTTTTGTGAGCGCGTCAGGACCGTCCTCGTGAGGTGGTGGAGTAGCGTCCTCGACAAACTCAAACACCGTGTGGTTGTAGTAGTCCTACACCACAACTCGTCAATTAAGCACGATCCAGATTATCGCTGCGAGTTCTTCACGTACAAGACCACGAACAAGACGTGAGTTCTCTTCGTAATTGACACCCAGGGCATCGAGTCCCTTCAGCACGCTGTCGAAACGCTTTCCATCCCTCATCTTGTGAGCTCAGAGGTATCACCGTAATCAATGAGCAAATGCTCACCTCTAACGACTCCTTGGACAAGAAATCCTTCAGCTTTGGAGCGTTGTCAACAATCTTCTGGTCGCATTCACTCTTTGAATCTAGAATGCGCAGAACGCTCCCGCGCTCCAGGCGACTAACGCTGTCAGCTGAAAGATCTTGCTTGTGATCGGAGAAAAATGCTTCTAGCGCAATACGATAGCGATGGCGACTATGGGGAGTGCGTCATACAAGCTGCAATTGATCGACTGTCAGAGTGAATCAGGTTGGGTGACGTACCTCTCAACGTCTCCAAGCGAGTTAACTTGCAGGCGTGCTTTCTTGTCAATAGCTAACGACTCCAATGCGTGTGCAGCCATTCCGATCACCTAAAAAATTGCAAGTGGTAGGCTGATATTCATAAACCTCAATTAAAGGTGATGATTTAGAGTCATACCTCCGCATCAACCGATCCGCCAGCGGAGCCGACGTACTCGACTCCGAACTGTTGGAACTCGCGATAGCGCCCTCTTTGCGGGCGCTCATACCTTTATAGAGGGTTAAATTAGCACGAGATTTGCACGTAAACCAACTCTATCTGTGACACGCACCGAAACATGCTTCCGTAGTAGAATAGCTTTTGAGGCGGAGTCACTGGCAGATTGTTGCTCAGAACAGCGCGGATGACGCCAACCGTGCCCTCTGGCCGCAGTGTCACGCTCTTGCCCGAGTTGTCTGTGAACGTGTACATTTCCTATTCGCACTGCGTTGATCAGACGTGGATCATGGAGTGCCCTCGTCAACATCGCCAACCTTCATCACGATGTCTGATCCATCGCCAAGTGAGCGCGAGAAAAGATCCTTGTACTCGAGCAATGGCGTTTGAATCTACAGAAATAGTCAGCACCACAGACCTACCATCTGCCAAGCATCATAGATGAGCCCAGCGCCGCACCGGTCGGAAACCATAGCGCTCGACAATGTCTTCAAGTTTGCGAACAACAGCGCGATGGCTCTCGGCGTCGCCTGGCAGCAAATCACGAGTGCCTCGAACACGACTCAGCGCTACAGCTTTTTTGCTGGGCGGCGCAGTGGCGATGCGCCGCGAGAGCCTTGCGCGTGGCACGAACACAGTCGTCCTGCGGAGCATTTTAATGGTGCCGATCCACGCCTGTGGGTGTAGCTCATGCGAACTTAAGCTCCAGGACCGGGCCTGAACCCGTGTAGGTGCGGACCCGACCCGCCGCTTGGTCGAGCTTCTCTTCGGCCACGAAAGCTGCAGCTCCTCAAGATGAAGGTGGACGCCACGACGGACCCCGAGCCCATGCTCGCCACTCCCGTTTGCAAAAAGGACGTTGAAGCGCCGCTGCAGAATGTGTTCCACACGCGTCGCTGCAACAAACGCAAGATCTGCTCGTGCCAGCTGCGAGTGGAGAGCGCGCTGTTCCTCAAAGAGCTGTCAAAGAAAATGAAGCGGAGTGCGGGCGGTGTCAAGCGCACCAAAGGGAAGGCGATAGTGAGGAAGCTTGACCACTTCGAGTTCAGCTACAAATCGATGGTTGTCGGGTTTCTCAAGGCGAAAGATCTCGCGGCGCTGAGCATGGTGAGCATCGGTTCTTCAAGCTCAACGTGAAGAACGCTCTCTTGACAGATTGCCGATTGCGAGCAGGTGAGTCGCCAGTGGCGCGAAGATGTGGATGCTATCCTAGAGCGCAACACGAAGGATCTCGTTATGGATGAATCTCGCAAAGGCAAGCTACTCAAGGTTGAGAAGCGTGAGCACGAGCCTTGGTCGCAGTACTATCACACCCAAATGAACTGCGTACGTTGCAGAATCCGCGCTGGATGAAGGCAAAGTGCAGATCGTTACTCTACTTGTTTTTCAGGTCCACAAAATTTTTGTGCACTACACGGGATACAAGACAGGCGAAATGAGAAAGAGCACACCGCAGTGGGCGTTCGGTGAAGTGCACATTGATCCGAACGAACCGTCGCGAACGATCTTGCCCAATTCGTGGTCTTTCAACGGCCACAACCCATGGATCCAGCAGAAATCTAATGGCAAAGGTGGCGAGTGGAGACTTTTAACGCCGTACGTGGAAGATCACGTTCTTCGAGGCCGTTCTGCTAGTTTCAACGTTTCTACGTGTTCAGATACAAGTTCGGAAGGGCCCCGAAGGACTTTGTGAAGAAAGTTAAAGAGTGGGTTGGTGCCATCCGTCCAGGATCTTTTCTGGCAGTGTCGGTGAGTAAGCTTCTTTCAGGAATCGCGGGTGGATCTATTTCCAACGCAATAGTCATTTCAGTTCCAACACGACGAAGCGTCGGATTTCACCTGGTGGGAAGCGCAGGTTTGGTACGTCTGGCGTGCAGACGGGCGAGAAGGTGTGTACCAAGGTACCAAAGAATAATTAAAAACGTTGAACTAATTAGTTTGTTATCCTGTCAGACGACGCCATCGTTTACGATGCTGAGAACGACCAAGAGTACACCGTTCACCCTCGAAATTTGCAAGACTACTTCATGGTAGGCCAGTGATGTTATTCGCGTTCTCACAAATGACGAACTGACCACGCAGATATCGCTGACAGAGAAACCCTGAACACGTTGTTGACGTTTGCGAAACTCCGCGAACTGTTTGCCGCGCATGTGTAAAACGGAAACTGAACTTCTACCAGTGCCACGTCGTCAAAGGACACCCGATGAAGTGAGAACACCCAGATTCACATAAGCAGATCGAGAAATCGAAATGGCTTTCCTGTTGCTGTAACCAATGATGCTCATACTTCAAGTACATATACTTGTCGGACGCACCCACATCCTAGCTCCTTGGATTCTTTGCTGGATGTTCACACAACAATAGCCGGTGCAGATTTACCTCCAGATAGCTTCCGTATTCCTGTAAACAGACTCTTCTTCTCCTTCTGAGTGCCTCGTCGAAACCGCAGAACCATCGGGCGTGGAGCCTCATTCAACTCCCACAAGGTGTGCTTTAGACCCGCATGCTCGATGTTCGCAGTGCCAATCGCGACAAGGCAGTCTCCAGGATTTACTGAAGCTGCTTGACCTGAACTGCGGCGAACAATGAGTTTCGTCGTGCGCTTCGATGCATTCGTCTTCGGCTGCATGTGGAGTCCAATCACCCCTTCATTGCGGATCGTAACCTCATATTCATTTGGCTTGGCGGAGTTCAAGGTCGACACACTGACAATTGCCATTGCGGCAATTCGATAGACGCCAGTAATGCTGTTAACTGCTGGGTGTTCTTCAACCGTTGCGGCAGTGATAGTGTCATTCGGAACAACCTCTGGTTCTGCCTCGTCAGCTTCACTCTCAGCCGTCTCATGTTCGCTTTCAGCGTGACCTGACCGGCTAAATAACGAGTATGTATGGGTTTGGATGGGAACCGGATGTTATCTGAGTTAGCATCGCTTACGTGGACATCCGACGGACAGACTTCGTTCGCGAATCTGGTGCCTCGCTAGATGACATAGACTTTGAGAATTCAAAGTGCATTGGATGGTGATTGCAAATGGAGCTCACCGAGAAGAGTTTGACGTGTGCTTCGTGGTTCTGAGATAACGGAATCAAATCAGCCAAGGGGTGACTACGGAAAGATAAGCTGCAGCCGCGGACCTTCCAACGCGAGTTGTTTCCAGTTCCTTCAGCACAAGATTGTTCACGCTCCCCATCGAGACTGTCGTGCCGTTGTCCAAATTCTTCATTGAAAAGGCCTTCTCTACAACTCCAGCAGGAACTCGGAGTGGTGTCGGTTCATATTTCTCGTAAAATATCCGATACAATGATGGCCGATCGAGTGTCTCTGAGTCTAGCGTGATTGACCCGATGTCGCCTGGAGGGATCGGGAAAGTCTTCGAGACCTGCAGCCACAACGCCACGTCCGAGTTCATATCCACCACTCGGATGCGATCCAAAAGACTGTGCCCAGATGGAGCAAGAAACGCTACTCGTAAGGGCTTGCCTAGGTCGCAATGCTACAAAATCTCTGCGTGAGAGGCTATCTGTCGCCTGGTGGCATGAGATCAGTATAGCTTACCGATCGGCACTTCACAGCGTAGCCGCATTGCTCGGACTGACGCGTGAAGTAATCCCAACACGATTTCACGTTTTTTTCGTGCTGAAGTTGCTCCGTGTGCTGTAATAGACTTTTGGCCTTGGCAACTTTTGGAATCAAGAACTCCTCTGGACCGTAGCCATACGGATTGTACTCGACCCGTGCGCCCCTAAGAAATATGTTCAGTCAGCATTTCACGTCGTCATCTTCCGGTTTGGGTTGAGGAACGTACCGACGAACTAACTCTGTTGCAACGTCCATCGCACCCGAAGCACTATATCAGATACACGATTGGATCAGTTTCCGGTATCGACCTCACAGCATACGTGGCATTCGCACCATGCGTAGTGCAGGCAGTTCCAGCCCAACTGGTCGGCATGGTCGACATCACAGCCAGCATCCGCAAGAATGACGACGATTGGAAGGCGTGCATCGGTGTCGCACTTGGTTGCGAGCCTGTGTACGCTACGTCAGTTGTTTGAACCTACACAAAACCAAAGAACCCGGGGACCTCGTACATGATGAGATTGCGCTGACGACTGTCGAGATAGCGCACCAAGACGCCGCGTTCGATCGCAACACGCACGCCCTCGACAGATCCACGACGGATGGCATGGATCAGCGTCTTTAGCAACGCGGCTTGCACCAGCCGACAGACCCGGGCGTTCGAACGGATATAGTGCTGCATGTTCCACGCGCGATTCGCAGCCGGACCACCCGCAATGCCTCGCCCCGACTCGGCCCGCAGCACTGCCATTGCCGACGTGCTTTGCGGTCGGGCAGCCATCGACGCAGACGCACGACCAGCGCTCGAGCTGTCCGATCCATCACCCCGAGCACTTGCCGCTGCGCGAGCAGCTGCACTTGAGGCTGTGGGTCCAGCCGGCGGAGCGAGCGGTGGTAGCTCTGTCGGCGGTGTTGGTGGTACGGACGCGTCCACTGCAACGCTTTTGGTCGACGAAGGGACCGACGCGTCGAGTTTCTCCTCGTCCTCGTTGGCTCGCTCATCCGACTGGTCATCTTGGGTTTCGCGGACCTCGTCGTCCTCGTCGACACCACTCTGCTCCTTTTCCTGATCCTCACCACTTGCGACTGTCGGCGGATCGAAGCCTTCTGTCTCGAGCGCCACGTCGGCGGCAGTGGGCGACGGCGACGACGGCTCCGAATTGGCGGGCGTCGCCGTCTCGCCCGCGTCCTCGGTGCAGCTCTTCTCAACTGGCAGGGCTCCCCCAACGTCGAGCTCCGGCGGCGCCGGCAGCGACGCGCTCGTGGGGCTCGGTACGACCTCAGAGTCGGCCGCCATCGGGTCGAGTTTGATCACGCCTTCCCAGCAGAACCCAACGCGACGCTGACTTTTTGGTGTCGATCTCTTGGAGAGCTCACTATTAGGGTAGGAGACAGTTTATTGACAGATATGCTCCGGATCTTTCAAGGAAGAATTCAAGCGCGAAGGCAGTTATGAACCCATGTTCGATCCACTTGTGGTGTGTGGATTGTGGTCGACAAGCAAATAGGAAATGCACAGATCGATCTTAGGATTCATAAGACCAAGGAGAGATTCGCTTTGGATCCCAGAGAGAATTTGTCGCGCCGCCAAGCCTTCGCTGGATCCCATGACTGCTATTTCTGGCCAAAAGAGTGCTGCTTGAGGCATCGATCCATCTCCCATACTGCCCACGTTGTTCTTCTCAGAAGCCACTAGATGTATTCGTGGCACTGGCGATCCGTACCGTATGCAACGAGCAGCTCTGGGCGACTAGTCGCTTCTTGCAAGAGAGGGAGCTCCGCTTTATGGCGGTCACTGCCAGTTCCAACGCTTCTGGCGAGTGCTCAGCTTGCAGTGAATTGCTCACTTTTGGAGACTACATGGATTTCGACGACGACGACGAAGTAGAACGGACGTTCTCGGAGATCTCTTGCGGTCCGAACTGTGCAGCGCCAAAGCTACTGGTTGGAGTCGTTCGAGTCGACAATGAGCTCGGCAAGACGCTCTACGTACTCAAGGTCTCGGTCGTCAACTCGCAGCTCGAATGGCTCATCAAACGGCGCTACTCGGAGTTCTTGGAACTGAGGGATGAAGTTAATTTCACTTTTCTTCGGAGGAACGTGAATCAGTGCTTTGGCTGTCGATGGTTCTCGAACTCGCTGCGAGACTTCGATTTTCCGAGAAAGCACTTTGTCTCGTCAAAGGAGAAAGCCGTCATCCGATTCCGCAAGACGCGCCTCGATCGCTTCGCTAGACTCCTCGCGGCGCACACCTTTTCTGCAATCCCGAAGTGCATCCGTTGTAGAGACGAGCCGTTCAACAGGATCAAAAACTTTTTTACCGAAAAAGCGTCGATGCCTGGCCACCTCACGTTCAAGCAGATCCAAAAGGCGCTTGTCCCGGAGCGCTTCGGGCCCATTGCGGATCCATCCAAGAGCAAGATCGAGTTCCGGCGCGGACACGGGATCTTTCGCGTCATTCAAGTGGAAAAACCGATCTTGTTGCACTGGAGAGAGATTGAGGAGGCCGCTCGAATGGAGCGGCTTCGACGTCGCTGCTTGTCACATAGCGTGGCAACCTCTCTTCGTCATCTTGATAGGAGCGACGAGGTTGATCTGGAGGAAGGGAAGTCATCAAAAGTGGACACGGAAGCAGCCGAGAATGGGATTGTCGGCAGCGAGGTTGTCGCGATGGAGAACGCCGTGCCCCTGCGGCCACTCGCCCGACTCGGTAACGGCAAGCAAGAGGTGCCGTCTATACAAACTGAGACGAATACTTCCTGTTGGGGACCGCGGGAAGTTGCCTCGCCCAAGCAAATGGCTGCAAAAGAAGCGTAAAACGCGCAGAACCATCGATTACGCTCAGCAGCAGTGAGACCAGTATAGAGCCCGTAGCACTCAGCTTAGTTTCCCAGATGGCTACAATACAGGATGGGTACATACTGCTTTTTACCGGTATCGACTTGGTTTGATGTGCTGGATGGTTGACAACCTCACAGACAAAATGGCATCGCCAATGGCTCCATCGGTGACTACCTCGGTGCCCACGCTGTACGAGAAGCAAGAATACGTTGGCGCAGTCACGTTGCTCCACTTCTCGCGCAACGGCTTGTTGCTTTTCGTTGGAGTTGGATCCACATTGTACGTGTACGAGATCGCGACTGGCAAGCGAGTGACGAGCTACGACGTGTTCTCTCGGGGCATTCTCCATGGACTCGATTACGGTACGTACCGCCCACACTGCACTTCCTCTCTGTCGACTTGTATTGCTAACAATGCATTGCCTCAGTGGCGCGCGATGGCTTGGCTAACTTCGCGGTTTTCTTCGGACAAAAGCGACTGCAGTGTGTGCGAGACCTGCCCGAGACATCTACCGAAGCTCTGGCTCAGCGTGACGGGCCCCAGCGCGTTGGCAAAGCGAAAGCGCACGCGGATTGGATCTTCGACGTCCAGATCCTGAGCGAGAGAGCTGGAGCCACAAGTGGTTTCCCACTCGTTGCCGTGGGTTTCGCCCACAACTACATTCAGATTTGGGATCCAAACCACGACACACTATTGCGAACTGTGATTTGTTCTGAGCGGTGTATTCTCTACTCGCTTGCCTTTCATGGGCGCTCCGAAGAAAGTCTACTGGTTGCGTCCGGAACAGTGTTCCAGCAAGTGCTGCTTTGGAACATTGACGGAGACAAGGACCGAGCGGACCCGAAGCAGCGTCTCCACGGGCATGACGGCGTCATCTTTAAACTCGAGTGGTCGAAGGATGCGCGTATGCTTGCCTCGGTTTCGGATGACCGCACACTGCAGTTGTGGGCGGCCGATAGTGATTCGATGGACGTTGACGATGCTGCTACTGATATGCCACAGTGGCTGTCCCAGCCTTGGCATTCTCGCTTCCGCGCGTGGGGCCACACCGCTCGTCTTTGGGACGTTCGCTTTTGTAGCGACAAAGTTGTCACATCAAGTGAAGACGGAATGTGTAAGGTCTGGGAACTGAACGGGGTGTCTGTGGCCACATTACAGGGCCACGTCGGGAAACATGTCTGGCGTGTTGCCGTCCACCCTTCGCAACACGTGGTGGCTACGGGAGGTGGAGATGGAGCTGTGAAGCTGTGGGATCTACACCAGCAAATCACGTCAACGATCGACTCGGCCGGGGCAGATAGCGAAGTCGTTCATCTCAGCAAAGAAAGCGAAGGGGCCACGATGACGCTGAAAAAGAAGACAGCAAGCCTGAGCATTCGAGATATCCTGATCACTCGGAAGTGTGGCGGACGAAAATCTCGTGGATTCGTTGCAGTCGAAGATGGACGAATCTTCGAGCTCGACCTTGAGGAGCGTGCAAAATCAACTCTGATCTTTTCGGTTGCTGAGAAACTGTCAGCGAGCTCGACGCCAAACCTGTCCAGTTTTGCACTCGACACAGATGAACAGGTTCTGCTCATCGGTGACGCGAGCGGCGCTGTATTGGTCATTGATGTCGACACGTTCGCAGTTCACGCACACTGGAAAGCTCACCCGTCACGTGTTATGAAAGTGTGGTGGAACAAGAGCGCCCACGGCACAATGTTCACCTGTGGAGCCGATGGCGGTGTGCGGGAGTGGCAGATGAGTGGCGGTGATCCGAAACTTGTCGCCAGCTATTGTGGTCCTGCCAAATGTGCCACCTCGGCACTATTGGTTGTCGACACCGCAAGCACCAGAAACGTGATTTGTGGAGACTCGCGTGCCAATCTCTTCGGTTTCTCTCGTCCTCTTCGCGGTGATGTCAGCTGGCAGTCGAGAGGACCACCTGCTACTCCAAACTTCGTTCTGCGTGGCGTCCACGGCCGTGATATGGTCTCTACGTTGCTGATTCAAGGCAAAATGTTGTATTCTGGCGGCCACGACGGCTACATCTGTACCTTCCTCCTCGACGGTACTAGCGCCGACGAGCTGTTGACACTACGTTTTGTGGGTCGAGATTCCATCAAGACCATCACAACTGTGAAGCAGCTGTGGGTAAACGAGTCCAGCGAGCTCATGGTGTTTGGCTTCCACGCGACGTTTGCAGTGCTGTACAACCTCTCAGCTCAGTATCGATTGTTCAACATAGAGTGTGGCGGCTGGCGTCGACCCCATACACTACTTTTGACTGAAGCCGCTCCCCACGCAATCCCACACCACGCTTTTCTATTCACCCCGGTTACGAAGACCTCCAGTCTCGTGGTCCAAATCCACTCGTCAGCTCCGACGAATTCATCGGGTCTTGCGAAAATATCACTCCACCACCAGTACCACAGCCGCACGACGACATGTGTCCGTGCGATCGGAAAGGATGCATTGATCACGGCAGGGGAAGACAATGCGCTTAAACTGCATCGACGGCTTCCAGTCGATGTCATGGCAGGAGCGGCGAGCGTGGAGCGGTGGTCTTGTCTGTCGACAGGGGTCGCCCACACCACGACTATCCGCGCACTGGGCTCATTCTACTTGGAGTCTCAAAAAGCTCACATTGTGGTCTCAGGCGGAGGCAAGCAACGTCTCAACGTCTGGCGAGTCCGTGAAGATCTCGACGCGATCGAATTCTTGTGTGGCCAGGAGATGTCAGAGGCCGACCAAGACCACCGTATCCTTGGGCTCGCGTCGTTTGCACTGGGCTCGGGTGACCGCTTCCACGTGATCTCCGCTTGCAACTCGGAAGGTTCCATCCAGATTTTGCTGCTGGACCTCGGCGAAAGCCAAGTTTTTCCGCCGCGATTACACGAGATCGGCCAGTGCTCGTCGTCCAAAAAACCCATCTTGAGCTGCGGAGGTCTGCAAGCCAACGGCCATTCTCTTCTTGTCGTCGGGTCCACGGACGGCATGATCAACGTTTGGGACTTGAGTACTGTGCTTGTTGCCATCCAACAATCGCTGGGATCCACCGACTCAACCAGCCTTCTGCAGCTGCAGCCCGTGTACAAGTACGTCGCGCACGACATGGGCACCAACTGCCTCAGCATCTCGCATCTAGCCAGTTCACCGTCTACGTTCACCATCGTCAGCGGTGGTGACGATCAAAACCTGCATCTTCGCGAGCTGCGACTGGACTCGATGGAGGTCGTTCGCGAAGCCCGCACTCGCAACGCCAGCGGATCGGCACTCAAAGCAATTGGCACGTCTCGCGACGGCCGGTTCATCTACTGTGCCGGCTACGACCAGCGAGTGAGCCAATGGAGCCTCGTCGACGATGCGTCACTGCAGTGGCACGCTGCGGCGTTCACCGAGTGCGCCGACATTGCCGATCTGGCCATCTTCTCGGCCAGCGATGACAGCGACGACACGGTCGTTGTCGTCGGGCAGGGACTGCAGACCGTACGCTTCGGCGTCTCGTTCTCATTGACCTGTAAGATTTGATATTGGACTTGATTGTGGATCCACGATGAATGCGAGGTTGAAACTGCAATTCCACCCACCAGTCTGTCGTGGACAGACAGGCGTTGCGTCAACATACCGTCTGCGAGCCCGTCCGTGTGGTCGGCCACACTCGCGAACTCCGCGACCGAGCCCCATCCATTCTCGAAATCGGCATGAAGGAGGCGACAGCATTCCACGCGGCGCTGGGCGCGCTAGTGCCGTCCTTCGTGCTATTCTTTATCCTCGGCCGGAACATGCGGCGCGCGCTCCCGGCCGACTGCAACCGCGTGCTCGACGCCAACGCGTGGCTCGCCCCCGAGGCGATCTACCCCCATCTGCAGTGCCTTGGCTCGGTGGGGCGCACCATGTACCTCGAGTTCTACGCGTTCGACCTCGTCTTCTTCCCGCTGATCTACTCAGTAGCGCTCTACGGCGCACTGCGACGGGCCTTCCCGTCGCACGGCCTCCTCCGCCTCCTTCCGTTCGTCGCCGCGACCGCTGACATCGTCGAGAACTGCTGCATGTGCGTCCTGCTGACGCAGTTCCCCACCCGATACGAAGCCGTGGAGACGCTGATCAGTCCGCTCACCCGCGTCAAGTGCGCACTTGTGATCGGCTCAGCGGTGGTCGCCGTCACCGGTTCCTTGTGGAAGGCCGTTGCAGCCGATCCACCCGCGTCCGAGAGCGTGAAACGCCGCAAGAAGGCGCTGTAGAGTAATGGACCCGTACCTAATAAACCAACAGGTTGTTGCCCAAGAGGTCAGTTGAACAGTGGGACGATCCATCCAGGAAACAAGACCATGGAGAGCCTCGTCTTCGCGGCGGCGCTCGGCGCTCGGCGCCCTCGTGCCGTCGTTCGTGTTGTTGCGCCTCTCCGACAAGGCGCTCGCACGGGCATTCCCGTCGCAGTGCAACGACGTACTCGACGCCAAGTTCCTCCTCTCCGCTGATGCGATCTACCCGCACCTGGAGTGCATGGGGGACGAAGGGCGTGCCATGTACCTGGACTTCTACCTCTTCGATCTCGTTCTATTCCCCGTCATCTACTCTACCTGCGTCGTCGGCGTACTAGCGCGCGTCTGGACCTCCGGAACCGCACTACGCGCTCTCCCTGTGCTGGCCGCCGTCGCCGACGTCACGGAGAACGTTCTCATGTGCGCGCTGCTGACCGAGTTCCCCTCACGTCACCGCCGTGTGGAAACAGTTGTCAGTGTCCTGACACGCACCAAGTGGGCGCTTGTGTGTGCCTCGGGCGTCGCAGTCGCCACTGGACTCACTCGAAGAGCTCTCGGCCCCCTCTCGCGTTCCGATCCCGCGACGCACGACAGACTCAAGACGGATTGAGTGTTTTGTACGGCTTCCATTTGCTTTTTTTTAATGTTTTTGTGTGTTTCTTCATGGCGGTCAAAAAGAATCAGAGCGAGCGCGATCACATCGCCGAGAATGAGCGCCGGGGCAACACCATCCGAGCCACATCCGCGAGTCCTCGATCGCATTCGCGCGGCTCGTCTTCTCTCTCTCGTTGGTCGGATTCCCATAAACAGAAAAATGCTAGATACTTGATCGAAATGCTGGCTGCGACGGTCGTCGAGTTAGAGCAGATTACTCCTGTCCGAAGGTGTTCTCGCCGCTGTATGTGATGTAGAGGAAACCGTCCGTGTCCTTCTGCTCCTCGTAGATGTTCGACATCAGCGCGGCTACAATTGGACATAACGTGAGATGAGACACTGTCAATACAACAAAACGGCAGAGGGATACATATCGTACCAGTTGGCGGCAGGACGTTATTGATGAAGATGAAAATGGCCTTTTCGGGACTGAGCTTGATGCGCTTGCGGATCACGTACACGAACTGACCAACCGTGAGATCCGCTGGCACTAGGTACTTCTTCTTATCAATGTCTGGAATGTCGCTGCGGTCCGCCTTCTCACAGATCACCTACGGAACGGCCACCTCTCAAACGTCAGCGCAAACAACCACGTAAAACGCCCCCAAACCGGCTAACGCGGCGTACAGGGATGCGGTCTGGGTACTTGGATCGGATCCGCTGGGCCTCAGCCTGGCGCTTCTCTAAAGGGCCATCGAAGAAACGCAGTGAGTCGTTAAGATTCCTTCCCATCAGATACAGCTACGACGGGTAACCCACCAAACGGGTGCTCCTTCTTGAAAGAGCTCATGGCAGTCGCTTTGGTGTTGGTCTCGATCTGCAGATAGCAGAGTTACAGGAGAACTTGCGATATTAGACACTGCGGAACCGTCGCGGCACTCCACGCCGCCAGTGTTCCACGACGCGCCACTTCGCGACCGACAACGAGGCGCGCGGGCTAAGCGAGTCAGAGCGCCGGCGCCGGTACGTTGCCGCCGAAGAGCGCGGTCGCCGAGACGCGGTGACGCGCGGAGTCTTCCGAAGCACGCACCGGAGATTCGCTAGGCGGAGTGGTCTTCAACACCCACGCTCGCTTTACGATGTGGGGAGAGAGAGGTTTCTTCGCAGTCGGGAGGGTTTATTCGAAGCTGACTGAGGGTGGGTTCTTGGTTCTTCCCGAGACGACAAAATCGTGGGAGGGAGAGACAAGAACGGGAGGAGTGCTGGCATAAAACACCACAAATTGACGATAAAATGAGCGATATCCTCGACCAAGACAACAACTATTAAGGCTCTTTGTGGAAAATAGATGGCTAAAATACCCTTAATTTCTAGTCTATTCGGAGCATAGAGGGTTGAGGACGAGCTTGAAAGATGCCAGAACCAACACTCTGCACGGAAGAGGAGCACTCCTGTGCGACATTCTGAGTCTGACTCGGCCCTCTATCAGTTGGAATTTCGCAGGATCCTTCGCTGTGGTTCATGTTGACGAATTGCCCTCGATCTCCAAGCGCAGTCCGCGACGAGAAATATCCCCCACATGCCGTGCTTGTCTAGGATCCGAGACCGTTCTCCCGAGCGCATTTCCATCGAGAAACTGTCTCGCTTCTCTCAGGGCACCGTATGGCTGAAGCTGTGCCCTGTAAAACCTTCTCTTCAACTTGACGTGAACTGGAAAGCAGTAGAAAGCAATCTGCAAGAGATCTATTAAGCTTGAAGACGGTTGTCGGTGGCAACATGACAAGCCCCACGCTGAGAACCAGTACCAACATCTCGATCGCCCGCTTTGTCACGATGACACGGCGTGCGTCGGTCATCTCTTGGGACGTCGTGATACTTGGGACGGAGATCGAGAACAAGCCGTCATCTGGGCTTGTGCCACTCCAAAGGATCTGATTGGCCCATTGAAGCTCGAAAACCAACCGTAGCTTACCAATCTAAAAAAAGTTTTCCTAAATCACCTACCCCTCCGAAAGAAAAGAAATTCGTTTCAGCGAAAATTACAGTAGGCGCAGGTTGTGTGTTCTCGATTTTTTTATTTATTTTTCGGCCCCCTTTTTTTTTGGGATTCGTCGTTTGGCTCACTTTGTTCCTGCCCGCTCCTTTTTGGACGGCTCCTCCCTTCGGCGTCGCCGTTTTTGCTCTCCCCTTGTGTTCTCCCCAGGGCGAACCCTCTTTTCCCTCACCGTTTTTCTTCCCCACACAACCAGAAGAAGAACCGCCGACCAAAGCGTCGCCCAGTTCCGAATGTAAGGTGCCTTCGCAACGGAAGTCCCCGCTCGCCGACGCGCGTCCCCATGTAGCCCCCCGTCCTCTGCACACGTGGCCGACGGATAGCTACCTCCTCCGTCGCACAGGCCCGCCAGTCCATAAGGATCACAGTCGCAGTCAGTTGGAGAGGGGAGCGCGTAGTCCACGCGTCGCGTGCGGGGAACTTCATCGGAGTACGACGGATAGCTAACGCGTTTAGTGGGTGTCGAGCAGTCGATCGTTAGAAAGAACTCCTCGCCGCCATGAACCCGGAATAGTACGTTCGTCCGCCGTGAGTTTGTGCGAGAAGACCCGGAACTGACAGACTCGTCTTCCGCAGCGATTACCTCTTCAAGCTCCTCCTCATCGGCGACTCTGGCGTCGGCAAGTCGTGTCTTCTCCTGCGTTTCGCTGACGACACGTACACGGAGAGCTACATCTCGACCATCGGCGTGGACTTTGTACGTGATTCTAGAACGATCTATCCGATGGGTGCATGTTTCTGATTCAGTTCCTGAGCAGAAAATCCGAACGATCGAGCTCGACGGCAAGACCATCAAGCTCCAGATTTGGGACACGGCTGGCCAGGAACGTTTCCGTACCATCACGAGCAGCTACTATCGCGGCGCACACGGTATCATCGTTGTGTACGACGTCACTGACCAGGAGTCGTTCAACAACGTCAAGCAGTGGCTGCACGAAATTGACCGGTACGTAATGCCATTTTGACGGCTCTCTTCAATCGTCCACCACGCTCACATGTCTGTCTGCTTCCAGATATGCCTGTGAGAACGTGAACAAGCTCTTGGTCGGTAACAAGAGCGATCTCACAGCCAAGCGCGTCGTCTCCACCGACGCCGCTAAGGAATTCGCTGAGAGCCTGGGCATTGAGTTCTTGGAAACCTCGGCCAAGAACGCCGCGAACGTCGAGACGGCCTTCATGATGATGGCGGCTCAGATTAAGAAGCGAATGGCGAACGCTCCGACGGCCGCCAAGAACCCGGCCGGTGTGCGCCTTGCGCCAGGCCAGCAGGTCCAGCCGAACAAGTCGGGCTGCTGCTAAATCTAGCGACAGTTAGTGGCTTGACGAAATCCAATGTTCCACGCGATCATCGTGTGGGGTGTGGAGGCAGTTCTGGTGCTCATTCTCGATGACTGGAACCACCCTTTCGATCAACTTTAGTCGGACGCTAGTTTTCTTATGATCCACGAGAGTTGTAGTGGCTGGTTACATTCTTCTTAGCATTGAGCTATAGTCGTGACGCATATATTCCCCTCTATATCGCATCTTGCATGCCAATCATACATCTTTCCTTACATTTTGGCTTCGTTGTGCACAAGTAATCTTGCAACGGATGCAGTAGTACCTTCACAGAGGGAACCAATTGAATGTATGGAACCGATTGGATCCCTTCGCATCTATTCAGTCTTCTTCAGCCGGCGTAGTGTCCGTAAGCGCTCTCGACAAGAGTGAGGCGCTGGCGTCTTTATACACGAGGAACTCGTACTCCGGGAGCTTCTTGCCTTGCTTGACACACTGCAAAATCCATTCTGAATAAATGAGCAGCCTCGTTCAGCAGATGACATATTGGCACAGATCGTACATGCCGCACCTGGCCGGACGCACTTGATCTTGCCGCAGTTCTGAGTTCACATCGACTTGTCAGTTAGAAGGCACTGCACAAAGCGCAAGCACGTATAAGCAAACCTTCATGAGCTTATCGGCTTTGGATCCACTCAGATTGCAGGCAACGATATGAGTCACCCGAGTCACAAGATATTCTCGCCTATATAAACACCTCATGGTCAATTGTGGAGCACACGGAAGCCTTTCAAAAAGAGGAATGTAAACTCTACGCCGTGTTGCCTCCATGCTCCTGGACAAGCTTCGTCAAGTAGTATCTACTCGTGAACAGCATGAGGTTAGATCTCATGAATTACAATACTGTAAGAAACATTTTGTGTCGCCCACGAGGAAACGTTGCCTGTGCGGCCATTGAAGTAGATTCGGCAACCCTGAGACGCCATAAGTGATGGCGCGTACTCCCGTTCGTTAAATGTATTGCCACACCGACCTTGAAGATTTGCGGCACGCTGCTACTGTCGGCTTCCCGCTTTGCTCCTGCACGGATCCCAAA
Source organism: Pythium scleroteichum (assembly GCA_023335855.1). Classification (NCBI taxonomy): domain Eukaryota; phylum Oomycota; class Peronosporomycetes; order Pythiales; family Pythiaceae; genus Pythium; species Pythium scleroteichum. The sequence goes on along the minus strand of JAADVR010000010.1, from coordinate 82,896 downwards.
AGTGAGCATTGCATCACCCAGCTAAAGAACAAGGACACAGCACGTCTTACGCGCCGGAGCCGCGTTGCCGTCCTGCTTAGAGCCCTCGGGCTTCGCGATTGTCTGGAAAAAGCCCTCGCGTTTCCTCCTCCGCTCCTCCAGTTCATCTTTGGTCGGTCGGTCGTCACGCACGCGTCGCTCGTGGCGCGAGGTCGGACCACTAGGCCCGTTCACAGCGAACATTTGCGGGTTTCAATTTGTTGCCGTTTGGTGAAGAGACGTTCGCGCCAACTCAGCTGGAGGAGGGATACAGTTTGGGTTATGACCTATAAGTGGACCCAGAATGGGATGTGGATCGATAAGTGGGTAGCCCCACAACCGTTCTGGCAATGGTTCCACTTGTCATCAGTAGGAGAGACCGACGCCAAGATGAACTTCCTGCGCTCGGCCTCGTCGTCCGCGTCTCCGCCACCCGCACAGGACTTCGCGGCGCCGACGTATCCAGGAGCGCTCGGTGACGGCGCAGCTGCGTACGGCCAACAGGCGTCGGCGCTGAGACAGGGGCCCGTGGCGAGCATTGACACGGAGCACAATGACATGATCTACGACATCCAGCTCGACTACTACGGCAAACGACTCGCCACTTGCTCTGGCGACCGCACGTTTCGCGTGTACGACGTGTCTGGATCGACGGCACCACCGCCGAGTGGCCCTCCCAAGAGCACGGGCAAGATGTCGGGCAACGACGAGGCGGCGCCAGAAGCGAGTCATGTGCTTCAAGCAGTCGTCCCGCTACCCACCGACTCGGCCGTGCCTGTTCACCGCATCGCCTGGGCTCACCCCAAGTATGGCAGTGTTGTAGCGCTCGCGGCCCAGGATGGACGGGTTTATGTCTATCGAGAGGAACTGAGCCAGCACAGGCAAGATACGGAGTGGCACCTCAAGTACGTGCACACGTTCCATTCGCAAAACGTGACGAGCATCGCGTGGGCTCCGTACGAGTACGGACTTTGTCTGGCTATCTCCAGTGCGGACGGCCAAGTCTCGTTCCTCACTCGTCTCAAAGAAGGCTGGGTCACGACCTCGTCGTTTGTGAACTCGCAGGACGGTGCCGCCTGCATGGCCGTGAGCTGGGCTCCTTACAACTCGCTTGGCTCACAAGGACCAACCGGTCCGATCCAACGTGTTGTCACGGCATCGATCAACACTTCTGTGACTGTTTGGCAGTTCTCCCCGGAGTCAAATGCCTGGGTGGTGTCTGGCGAGCCCATGTACGGTCACAACGACTGGGTGCGTGATGTTGCATGGGCTCCAAACGTGGGTATCCCTGCGAACGTCATCGCGTCGGCGTCTGACGATCACACCGTACGTGTGTGGTCCCAAAACGACGCAAATGGGGAGTGGACAGAACACATTGTACACACGTTCCGCAACCCAGTATACAGAATAAGCTGGTCTCTTACAGGTTCTGTACTGAGCATCGCAGCGGGCGAAGATGAAGTTACTTTCTGGAAGCAACGCCAAGAGCACTCGTGGGCTCAGCTGTCAAGTATCATCGACCAAGGAGCTAAAGCGCTCGAGTAGTGCACAGATCTTCAACTAGGGGCCAAGATGAATTGGAGAAGACAATTGTCAAAGAGAGGCTGTGGTAACAAGTTTATCTTGCCTGTAAGAATTCTAGACTATGCTGAGTGATAGGTTCGCATCACAAACGACGTCACGTCCATGAGCTGAAAGTGTTCGCTGGCGCCGTCAACAAGTTTCTTGTCTGACTCAGCAATGCGTAGACACAACTTGGCCTTTTGCGTGTCCGTGAGCTTTTCGTGAGCCAAAATGTCCGAGCTCAGTTGATCGAAAATGGTGATCACTGGGTATCCAGCCATGAGGATATTTTCCACTTCGGTTTTCATCTTGTCGAAGTTGTTCGACGCGACTGCAGTCCAGAAAATTTGCAGAATCTCAGAAGGTGCGAGCTAGACCAGAATATTAGGAACAACAGGTCTGCCGCAAAGGAGAACGGAGGAACTTACGCTAGCGACTGCGAGTACGTCGTCGCGCGTGATCTGGCCATCACCGGACAGTTGCTTGGCACTCTGGAGCGTGTTGATCGCCTTGCGCAAGTCTCCCTTGGAGCAGTCCAGTAGAATATCGAGCACGGCCTCCTGCGCCAGTTGCACATTCTCCTCGTGGCAGATATGGCGCACACGCGCGGCCATGGATCCTTTCTCGAGTGGCGCAAACCGAAATTTGGCGCATCGCGACGCAATGGGCTCGATGATCCGGCTTACGTAGTTACAAATGAGACAGAAACGCGTGACCTTGGAGTAATTTTCCATCATTCGGCGCAGTGCGGACTGCGCGTCGGTCGTCATGGAGTCAGCCTCGTCCAGCACGATAATCTTGAACGGCGGCATGCCGTTGGACGAGCTGCTGATTGCGCCCTGCGCAAAGCTTTTTACCTTTTCACGCACGACCTTGATGCCACGGTCGTCGGAAGCGTTGAGTTCGAGGAAGCGGCCATTCTTGCGGAAGTCCGGACCAAAGAGCTGGCGCGCCACCGCGACGATCGTCGAGGTCTTACCAGTTCCCGGTGGTCCGTAGAACAGTAAGTGCGGGAGCTGGCCGTTCTGGATGGACGTCTTCAGTGTCGCAACCACATGCTCCTGGTGCGAGATCTCGTCGACGTTCTTGGGGCGGCTACAGCACACCAGAGATCAGGTCGAGGCACCACGAATGCGGTCCCTAAGAGCTCATTCCACGTACTATTTCTCCACCCACGGCAGCGCAGACGGCGCGACCTCGGCGGCGCTGGAGGCGGCTCCTTGGCGGCTGAACATGGCGAGGAGTCTGGCGTGGAGCTGTGCCCGCGCGATGGATGCTTCCCGCCAAATATCACCAGGTCACTGAAACCGGTGAGATACCGATACCGTACTTTATTCTTTCAAAACAGATACGCTTCGGCAACTATAACCAATGATAGAAATACGACCAGAGATTCATGTCATGGACGTGTTTGGTCACGAGAGTCGCATCTTGATACCATGAGAGGACCTGAAACGATACGCTTCTCACGAGAGGAGCAGAGACGAAATATTACTAGTGGTAGTAGTAAGCCACAAGCAGACGAAATGGCTTAGGAAAATGAAGAAGACGGGATGTAGACGAACTATAGCAAACTAACTGCATGTTGACGACAGATTGCAGCGGCTCACAACTTGCTCGCTTCGGTGGACAATAATTTTCTATGGGGATGTCCGAGCTCACTATCAACGCTACTAATAAACTGGGTGTGAGTTTACGCAAATTTCTCCGAGTGGTAGTCGAAGACTGTGCCACCGGGAGAGTTATCCGAGTACTTCTTACACATCTCGTCAAGCACCTTCTCGAGCGCGTGCGGGCCACAGAAGAAGACACCAATTTCCTGGCCCGGATGGGCACGTCGTGCGTCCTGGAAGACTTGGTCCCAGTCGGGACGACCGAAGTGCGTCAAGATCTTCGTCTTCAGACCAGAGACAATATCGCGACCGGTCTGGTCGTGGACGAACTGCTGGAACATCTTCAGTTGGGAAGTGTTGTCACCGTCCTTGATAGTGGTCAAGTATTGGTGCGCTTCAATGATGTTGTCGCGGTCCATGTTCGTGATCTGGTTCATCGTGTTGTCGAACCAGCCGAGCGACTCCTGAGCACGTGTAGTCCAGTGGAAGTAGAGCTTCTGGATCTTGAAGCTCGACGGGTGGCGCACATGCTTGCAATTCTTGCATCGGTACTCCTCCCAAAGGTGGACAACGTCCTTCAGGATAGACGCGAACGGCGTTACGCCAATACCACCAGCGACACAGATGATTGTAGAGTATCGGTGGTAGTCCTGGGTCGGTGCACCGACGGGACCGTCAAGGTACACATCAGGGTATTCCTTGTTGTTGGCGTGGCAATCAGCGATAAGCTTGTGGAACGCACCAGTCCAATCACCTGCTTTGCGCATGTGGATGCTGACGTAGTTGTCGCCAGGAGCAGATGAGATCGTGAATGGGTGCCACTCGTGAGTCGAGATCGCCGGGCAGTTGATGAAGAGGTACATGCCGGGTCGGTACACGAAGCGACGCGGCTTCTCCATAAAGACAGCACAAGTCTGTTCCAGTTCCACAGCCTCAAGGATGCGAACTGGAGCAGCAAACATCTTCGCGTAACGGAAACGTCTCTCAACAAGGTAGATCGTGAACGGAGGGCCAACCCACCAGTACGAAGAGGCATGGGCAAGCCACGAAGTGGCACCGTGGAAGCACAACACGAGGAGGAAGACACCAAACAGCATGTGCGAGTACCAGAAGACGTTGAAGTTGCCCTGGCGGAACTTGGGAATAGCCGCGAGAGGGAACGAGATGGCAGTGATCGTGATCAAAATGACACCAGTCCACACTGGAACAGCCTGAAGCATGACTGAGAACGGTGGAAGGCCGTGGGCGAATGTGGAGACTTTGCGTTCCACGAAAATCGATCGCTGGATCTCATCCGGCGTCGCAATCAAGTACAGGTGGATTTCATTGCTCACGTGAGCGAGCGTATGGATAGTACCGGCGATCAGACACACACTGCCGCAGATCTTGTGGGCCTCGATATGATCATCGAACGGGATGTAACGCCAGAGCAGCTTGCTGCGCTTCATGACTTGGGTGATGGAGCGAAGCATCGGCATTAGCACGAGCAGTGCATTGAGCATGGCAACTTGGGCACAGCTACGGGCGATACGGAGTCCATAGCCAAGAGCTGGATCGACCTTGTACGCGTGCCACTTGAGCCAGAAGGCGAGGTTGTTGGCAATAGCGTAGATGAAAAGCCACCAGATGCGGAGCTTATTGGCGTCGTACCACGCACCAAATTTGCTCTTGGGAGGCTTGGTGCGCACACTCTTGTTCGACGTAAGATCAGGTTTGTCCAGGCCGAACGAACCAGTGACATAGTTGTGGAAAACCGTTTTGAACTGCTGGTAGTTCATATGACCGTTGCGGGCATTGGCCTTGCGGAACATAAGTGCCGCGACCGTCTTGAAGTCGGTACCAAGGACCTCGAGCTTGGCGTTCGAGAAGTTGCTCTCCAAGAGTTTGATGACCTGGTCGAGCGAGATGCTGCCGGTGCGCTCGGCGTCGAGCGTGTCAAAGATGAAGCGGAGTTTTTCCTCAGCACCCACATCGAGCTCCATGACGGCATCGATGAGGAACGCGTTGCCATCCACGAGGCCGTGGTCGTTGTCGTAGCCCTCAAAGTCGTCGTTCTGGACTTCGAAGGCCTGCGAGAAGGTCGCTCGGTCGATGTAGCCGTTCTGCTTAGCCATCGAGCCCATGGCATCTCGCAGCATCGTGAGCCGCGCCATGGGAGTCATGGCGTCCTGGAGGATCGCTGTGTCCTGGTCCTGCGAGAAGCGGATCGAGTACTTCTGCTCGAAGGCACAGTCTCCTAGGATGGGCACGGACACGACGTCGGCGTTGGCCGGCGGGCCTCCAATCTCGCCGGGCTTCATCTTGATCTGGCTCGATGTGAGGCTCATGGACATGCGCTGCATCATGGACGAGCGCATGAGCGCGTCGACGTTGGGGCGGCGGCGGCGGCGCGAGTTGCCCGCCGGTTGCGCGACGCCCACCGTGACGAACTGCTCGCTCGACATGAAGCTCGAGGTCTTAGTCGAGATGGGCGCACGCTGCGGCACGGCCGGCTGCGGGTTGAGCCGCGGCGCAGCGACCTGGCGCATGTGACGGCTCGTGGGGGACGGCGTGGACATGTCGACGAACTGCTGCGTGTAGTTGCTCGGCGTGTCGTCGGCGTCGACGGCAACGGCCGTGGGCGCGCGCGGCGGCGGGGCCCTCGGCATGCGCTGCGGAGGCTTCTGCATTTGTGTCTCGATTAGACCCTCGCCACAGCGAGACTAAGAGCGAGTGCGCGGCAGCCGGCCGGAATCGATATGGCCGCGGGCCGCGGGTCAGCGTTGTAGAGGAAGAGAGAGCGGGGGAGGACAGCAGTGTAAAACAACGCATCAGGGGATGGCCGATCACCTGCTGGACGCGAGGGCCAGGGGTGGGTGGAACACATGGTGCCGCGGATCTGGAGATGGGCCTCTGCATTTCATTGTACCCAACAGAATTGCCTCGCGCAGACTATAGGGCTGGCGGCCGGTCAGCACGGCACAGCGCGAGAGACCTGCGCCTCGGCGATCGTACGATGATTATTGAACCGACTCTTGGTGGATGTCCCACTGTGTCGAGTTTGGAGACAGTCTGATGTCAAACCACAATCCAACGGCACGGGGCGAAGGTCGGGGAAGGTTCACCGACAGTGTGGAGAAGCACTCACCCGAGTGCCCCCGACTCCAGCAGTTTAGTGGCCTGAAACGCCCCAGGGATTCCCCACCGATCCCGACTGGTTCAGAACCATCCCGGGCCACTCATGGTTCTTGTTCGATTGGATCAAAGCGTGCCACCTGGACGCCAGGCTGAGTTCTGAGGCCCTGGAGGGTTGGGTGTCCCCCATCTGAACTTTCATCCAGATGGTTTTGGATAATACACGACATGCCGGACTAATAGAGGCTCGCCATTGGAGCAACAACAGTGAAATCCATGGTCACACCGCGAACACACAAGTGAGCTGCTGTAACACACGGCCAGACGGATCGGCCACAAGTGGAAGGAGCGGAGAAAAGGAGAGGACGATCTATGTACTACAGCTGGGAAACCGGTCTTTCTCACGTGTCTGTGGGACCCCCGAACGGCGTGAGCAGAGAGCAGTTGATTTTGACACGGCAGTGCCTCAAATGTCAATGAGATTGACGCGAGTGTCCTTGATTTTCTTTCCAGGTGGATTGCGAGCCTTGTGGCAGATCCAGAGGGAAGACCACACGAATTGGCCGCAAGCTCCTCTTCACTGTGCTCCATCACTCCTCACCACCGAGCCCATTCCACGTTTGAGGCGCTTGTCATTGTAGCCATCTACCCGCTCCCAGATGCAAGCCCACGTCAGCGTCCAGCCTTCAACTTCTCGTGGCGTGGTGCGACCACCAACCGTTAAGAGCATCGGTCTGGTCGTACAGGATTTATCAGCGGCTCTTCATCCGATGGCGGGTCTAATTGATTTTACCGCCCACCACCACTTTTACTGAAGCCGCCAGCGTACAACCAGGACGGTTACACGAGAGTCCAAAGCGAGAACGACACGGAGTCTCACATCCGCTCGTCTCCCGGAGATTACGAGAGTATCTCAAGAACAAACGGACCTTCTTGATCGTTCTCCGGATCCCTCGATCAGTCGCAAGGTTTGTGATCTCCGGACTACACTACAGCGACAGCGACGTTCTGAGATGGTGCTCTCTGTCTCCACGTTGGTCTGAACTTTTTCCCAAATAAACGGTACACAGTCCTCTCCTACAGTATGAGGAGAAAAAGCTCGCCGCCGGACATAACGACTTGGAACATCCCTGCAACACCCTGAAGCACTTCGAAGTCTTCATGGGACAACGATGATGCCGCTGACGGTCAGCGCATCCGCTTTGCTGCAGCTGGCTCCTTGATTCACGGTCCCCATGTTTCCGAGACACCCACACAGATTGTACATCGTGGTCAGTTCCGGAAGGCCGCGCAGCTGCCAGTTGCCGCAATCGGTTCCTCCAGAGAGACTGGCTCCTGTTGCCGTGTTAGTGATCTCATACAGTACTGTAACAGTTGCCGCAACTGTCTGCGTGGTTGGTGACCGAGTTGGCGTGAGACCAGATGGTCCTCCAGAATGAAGCCATGTGGAGAGCCAGACCATCATGGCTACATTAGATTTACAAGGCTGACTCTCCATCTTTCCACCGAATATTTGATATTACGAGGTGCCCGAAAATCCCTCGTTTACTCTTATCGTTGTGTCCCGAATGCCTCGCACGTTGTTCAGTTCCGTTTTGAAGCCGACCAAGCAGGGAAATGGTGGCGACGACGCGTCTCGCCCTGGCGCTCGCCGCGTCGCTGGGCGGTCTCTGGATGCAGAGCCAGGCCTCAGAGGCGTCCTCCCGGCACTCTTCCGCGAAGACCACGGTCAAGCTCGTCTCGATCCACCCGCACAACGCCTCTGCCTTCACGGAAGGCTTCTTTTTCCTCGACGACACAATCGTTGAGTCCACGGGACTCGAGCGACATTCGTTCATCCGCCAGTATAAGCTGAGCAACCCCACGGCCGTAGAGGCTGTCGTAAGCGTCAAGGTCGACGACGGTGATGACGACGATGACGACGAAGACGGCAGTGAGGACGATGAAGATGACGCCGATGACGGCAAACAGACCAAGATCCCTTTAACGAAGAAACCGGCGACAAGACCTACAAGCCAGATCCTGAACGAGTACCAGTTTGACGCTGACATCTTCGGCGAGGGCGTCACGAGCATTGGGGATAAGATCTTTGCGCTCACGTACAAGAAGAACAAGGTACTCGTGCTGTCAAAAGCCGACTTCAAGCTGGTGGGTACACACCCGTTCCACACTTCTACGGGCGAAGGCTGGGGCCTGACGAACGACGGGCGGCTTCTCATCGTCAGCGACGGATCGTCAAGTATCCAGTTTTTCGATCCACAGCAAAATTTCAAGCACGTGCGGACCATCGACGTGACGTCGCCGACCACAGGCGAAAAGATCGATCAGATCAACGAGCTTGAATATGTCGAAGGCGAAATCTTTGCTAACGTCTGGTTCAAGAACTTGGTCCTGCGCATCGATCCAAGCAGCGGCCACGTGATCGAAACGCTTGATTTCAGCTGGCTCCCGGCCATGGTGCCCAACCTGTTGACTATGAGCGACGTTCACATGAAGAACGAGGCTGTGATGAATGGCATCGCGTACAACCCTAAGAATCGCCACGTGTATCTCACTGGCAAGCTCTGGGACTCGATTTTTGAGGTTGAGCTTTCGTGCTTGAAGCGTCGAAACGTGGGTAAGAACTAGATGTGCCGAACTGGACTTGACCTGTGCATACCATATGCAGTGTGGAAATAAAGGATTGCTGTACCATTGAAATTGATCGTGTGGTATGATCATGCTGGTAAAAGCAAAGTCTGGCGAGTCGAGTTGGAAAGAGTATCTCGAAGTCGCTGGACACTATGACAACGTCACGGAGAAACTCGAGAAACCTGCGATTGTGTCGTCGTCGCTCTCTGGATGAATAGTCTTTGGGATCCTCTGTAGTAAGCAGAGAGACGGAACCAAATCAGTATCACGACCTAGCAATCCACTTTAATCGAGTAAAAACCACCTTGAAGTTGCCGGAAGTTCGGCGTTTTCGTATCCGCACCGGAGCTGATGGTTGGACTCGCGACGTTTTTCGTACTGGAGTCCAATCATTCAATAAATCCGGTCCATGTTGCTGTGGCTGCGTTTGCTCTCCACCATCAAAATCGTACGGCTCCCCACTGTGCCCTTCGTCATTACTGTCGCTATCTTCGTCATCTTGGAGGGTTAACTCGTGGATTGTCAGGGCCTGTTCATCGAGCCGGCGTTGAAGCTTCGTTCGTTCGCGCTGGAGATCCGTCAACTCACGCATAAGATCCACGACTTTCTTTTCGTACTCGGTCTGGAGGCTCTCTTTCTCATGCGAATACGACGCCTGCACTTGCTTTAGCTCATCCCGTAAGTGCTCACACTCTCTACGCAGTACCACCACAGTCGCGCTGTTGTCTGGTTGCAGAGGGGACGATCCACTCTCGGAAGAGAAAGACGCACTTGATGCTTGAGGGACGCTTCGTATCGGGCTCGACCCATTCGAGCGAACCTTTGACGGCGATGAATATCTCGATTTCAGGAGGTTGTCAATTGTGTGGGCTTGCTCCTCGATCAGCAGGTTTGCACTTAGCTGAGCGGCCATGATCTCGTTCCATTGCTTTGTTTTCTCGTTCTTGAGCTGCTCATACTCATCAATTTGCAGTTCTAATTGCTGCTGCAGGTTAACCTTGTCGCAAGCAAGCTGCTGTTTCTCCGCTTCAATGACTTTGACCACCTCCTTCATCCGTTCAACCTTTCAAAGCAACAACGCTAGTCAGGAGATTTCCCCTTTCCCGTTATCCCAAAATGTGCTTGCCTCTTCTCGTCTTCCTATCTCCAGCTCCTGCAATTGCTTGCTTTGATCAGCCGTCTGCACGGATCGATGTGAGCTCAGGTTAGAAGTAAACGTGCAAGACGCAACAACTTGCACGTACCACAGTGGTCATCTTGGAGAGATTCTCAATCAACTCTTGTATCTGACTCTTGCACTCTTCATTTCTCTGAGCTTCCTCTGACCCTTTCCGTTCCATTTCTTGAATCCGCTTGTCCGCTTTGGAAAGCATATCGATGAGTTTCTTCTCTTTGGCCTGTAGCTGTTCGACCTTCTCGAGCATCGTTTTGAGTTCTCTCTGTTGCTGGTCACCTTCTCGCATCAAGACCTGAACTTGCTTGGAAACGTCCATGTACTTGCCATTGATGTCCTGGAACCGATCCCACCTTTCTAGTTCCATTTCCTTGGCAACTTCGAGGCGAGTCTGTTCTCGCACTGCATCAATTTTAATCTCTAAATCTTCCTGCCGTTGTTCTGGCGTCTTCATGCACACAGTACACGTCGCACTATTCCGTTTGAGCCTCTTCTCTAAATCCCAGTACTCTTCATCCTTTTCTTTGAGTGCCTGTTCGTGCCGTGTCTTCATAGTGCGCATGCTCTGGCAAACACGGTTGCTCTGCTCTACAATTAGTTCTCGCGAGCGATACAAACCATTGTAGTCTTCTTGCAACATGACTAACTGCTCCTTGGCCTGCGCATGGGCTGCAAGGATTTCTCGCCATTTGTCCTTCATCTTGCGCACAGTAAGTTGGTGCTCACCCTTCATCTCGCTCTTGCCTGTCAGGGCTTCTTGTAGAGCCGTGGATAAATCGGTCACCTTCCGCTTGTAGACAACCACTTCGCTCTGCACTTTTTCCTTGAGCTGAAAGCTCGCGTTTTCCCGATACCGACTTTCCTGGAGCTCTTTGTCGAGCATCGCGAGCCTTACTTGAGCCTTCTCGAGCTGGTCACCGAGCGGTTTCTTGAGGGTCTGCCACTCTTTCCGCTCGCTCTCAAGCTTGCTACGTAGCTGGTCGACGCGTGCACGCAGAGCCTTGCGCTCTTCGTGGGTACTGTTCACACTCGCACTGGCCTCCTTCTTTACGAGGGCTAAGGCATCTTCGTGCTTGCGCTCCATTGTGCGAACAGTCTCGTTTACCTCCGCGAGCTTGGCCTGATCGGCTTGGTGCTGGTCCAGAGCGGTCTCCAGCAGCGAGCTCGTGTGGCGAAACTGTTCCTGGTACTTCGCACTCTCCTTTTCGCTTGCGGAGAGCGCGGCCTGAAGTGACGCGATCTCTTTCTTGAGCTGGACAGCTTGCTGACTCGCGACTGCTGCCGCCTTGGTAGCGCTTTGGTCTTTCTTGACCAGCTGCTGCCGCAGGGACTCAAGATCGCGGATGAACGCATGCCGCTCCTGCCATACGCGGCGGGTATGAGTATGAGAACCACGCGTATAGTAGTCGGCAGCGACCATTACCTTCTCAAAGCACCGCTGGATGTCCTTGATCGACAGCGCGTTGATGCTCTCGGCTGCGGCCGCCAAGGTCGCGCCACCGCCGGAGTACATCTTACTATAGCTGGCCCCGCTGCTATTCCGCGCCCGAGCAGAAGCGCTCGTCGAGGCCTGCCGAGCTGACGTAGACTTCCGCATTTAACTTCATAGACGGCGGAGTGCGATGGAGAGGCAAGGGACGACTTCAACCACCAAAATGATTTTGTTTTCTATAAACAATTTTATTTAATGTATGGGATTATAAAATATCTTATGTATATATAACGAATCATTCCTATATAATTACATCACCTTCTTTAGTCAACTCTGCTTTTGAATTGGCGCGAGGTCGTTTCGAAACGCCACCAAAAATGGCGCGAGCGGCTCGCATATGCGGCGGATTCCGATTATTTTCTACGCATCAACAGCGTCGTCAATGTAGCCCGCCGACTGGAGCCTCTTCTCCGTGTCCTGCTGTGACGAAGCATGATCCTATCACACGCGTTTCCATGGGGTGCTGGTGAATCCGGTTTTAGAGGAAACGCGGTCCGTTGAGTTTCGACTGCATCGTTGAAACCATGCCTCCCAGCGGACGTCTGACGCTGCGCCAGCTGCAGGTGCTACACCGCCACGGCGACCGCAGTCCGCTCGCGAACGTCTTCCTCGGCAGCGGAGCTACCGCCGTGAGTGAAGAAGTTGAGCGATGGGACGCGCGCTTGCCGTTGGACGCGGCGCTCCATTCGCTCGGGCTCAAGTACCAACTGAGAGACCCATCGCCGACGACCAAAGTGATGCAGCAAAAGCCGTTCGGTTGTCTTACAAAAAAAGGCATCGAGCAAATGAAGGCACGTGGCGAGCAGATATCTGCGTTCTGCGCCGACGAAGGCCTGCCACTGGACAGGCTGCAGGATGAGGATCTCCAAGTGTACTGCAACGCGTACTTGCGCACGCAGCTCAGTGTACAGGCACTGCTCACAGGCATGCTGCGGGACCACGACCACCTCCTCCCGCACGTCGATGTGCTTCCCCTCGATCGAGATATAATCCACAGTACGGTGCCGGAACACAGTTACCGAGTCCTGGCTCGACCACTAACAAATGAGTTTGTCATTCGAAGCATACTCGGTGTACCCAGAGCTAGCGACGTTGACTGCCAATCTAGACAAGGAGAGCGAGCCATTTAGTAAACGTGAAAGTGAAATGGCGGCGCTAAAACAGGAGCTGCTCTACGCGATGCCGTTATACCGCAAGGGTGGAGCGCCTTTCTTCTGGACAACTTGTGCTGACTACTTTTACTGTCGCGAGTCCCACAATTTGCCACTTCTTCCTGGCACAGAAACCCTTCGAGACGCCACCGTGAATCACATGAGCTACCGATACCACCAGGTGGGTCTACATGAACTTCTGAAACCTTCGGCATTGTCTGAACTTTTGCTCATCATAGTTTTACGACAACCGCCGAATTCGAAGCCTCGTCGCGGGCCAGCTCATGGATCATGCCATGAAAGAGGTGACGACAGTCTTCGAATTCATAAAGGTTTCAGAACTGAGTGTGCTGTATAGATGGCCAAAGTTTGGAGCGGAGACTCCGACGCAAAGAAGCTTGTGGTGTACAGCGGCCATGACGTGTCAATCCTCGCGTTGTTGCATGCCGTCAACGCTGATATCACGGAGGCGCAAACGTACTGGCCACCATATTCGTCTGCACTTTCATTTGAATTGCTTGAAGATGATGCTCGCCACTGGTTTGTGCGTGTGCGAATGAACGGTGAGGTGTTGTCACTGCGTCAGCATCCAGATAGGGTTAGATTGGAAGACTTCACTGGAATCGTTCACGACCAAATCGACATCGACGAGTACGCCTAGAGAATGTCTGGAGGTAGTGTATTGCGGTCTATGGGTTGGAATTGATGAAGCAAGCATCCTCATTACGAGAGGAGTTCAGCCACCTGCAGTGCGCGTTTGTATCGCCGTCTTGTCAGCCGAACATCGACATCCTCTTGTCCTTCAGCGTCTCCATCTTCAGTCTTGTCAGGCACACCCGCATCAATGATCTCGTGCGCTGACTCAAGCACGCGTTGGCGTGCAGCACCTTGGAGTCCGCCGAGGTACTCAAGCACAAGAGAGAACATCGACTTGGGGATAACGTCGGCCTCGAACATCCACCGCAAGATCCATTGCTGTTTAATTTTCTGCTCGGTCAAGGCACTTTCCTTAGCGTCATTGGAATTATTCGTCCGAGTGCATGCAGCTCTTACCTTAAACTTCCAAGGTTCTTCACCGTCGGCCGTGGGCTCGTTGCGCTTTTTCCACTGCTCCAAGTAGTACTTGCCCGACTGAATCATCTCGGGCGAGCGGTCAGATTTGCCGCCTGTGGCGTCGGCCTCATCAGCTTCATTGCTCGTATTTTTCGACTTCTTTGCATCTTTGACTGGCTTCGCAGCCGCTGCGCGACCGCGCTTCTTGCCGACCACGGTTACCGCTGGCTTGGCCTCGCCGTTGTCTCCAAACTTTACGTGGTTGACGCTCTTCGCCGGCTTGAGACTCACACCGAGACCGGTGGTCTTCGCCGAAGGCGCAGAAGCTGGTTCCGCCGCAGCAGCCTTGGCCTTTTGCGCCTTCTTGTCCTTGCCGCGCTGCTTCTTGGAGGGCTTCGCGGCCATGGTGGCAGCCTGATGAAAGCTCAAGGATGGATTGGCCACCATGCACTGTGAACTTTAGAGTACTGATTCAGCAAATTGGATGACGTTGATTCAGTATATATGAGCGTGTGGAAACAGAAGCGAATTTTCCCATTCGCGGCCTGAAGGGAGCGTTTTACGGCGCTCGATCGGACAGCGCCGATTGCATGAAGCTCTCCCGTAGCACTCGCCTTCTGCCGCGCCGCGGGCTTGCGAGTCTCGTCAGACTGTAAAACAATGTTGGTGGCATCCATTGTCTGCATCCAAAACCTGACGCGCTGATTGGCGGGATTCTTTCGTGATCACGTTTGATTGGATCATAAAATCCTCTAATTGAGGACCGATCTCTATTCAGGTAAATGTAGCGAACTTAGCGGGTTCAGTTAACCTCGAATGCGCGCGCCGCTTTCAAAACGGGCGCGAAACGTTCTTGCACATCAACTCACCATGGGTCCTAATACGTCACACTTCTCCTCTTGCACGCAAGAGTAGAAGTCCTCGTCTCCTGCGTCTTCATGTGCCAACCAGTCTCGCGCAAGCGGCCGCGAAGCAGCAGCGTTAGCGCCGTGCACCAAGTCACACCTGAGTCGAGCAGCGCGAGCAGCTACGGCGAGTCTGACAGCGAACCAGAAGCGGAGACCTCCTTCGAGTCGTCTACTTCGTCTCCGGCGTCTTCCTACACGTCGCTTTCGTCACTCGCATCTTCGACACCCGAGCGAAAGCGATACAGAGCCGCATCCGCCGAGTCTTTGGGTGCAGCACAAGCTGGACACGATAACGAAGACCCAGCGACCCACGGAGAGATGACCATTCGGCCCATATCTGCGCAGCGAGACGAGATCGTAGCGGCGATTCTGACAATCTCCTCGGCACTTGGATTGACGAAAGAGACTCTACACGTTTGTGTCGATTTGTTGGACCGGTACTTGGTTCTCGCTGAAGAGACCAATGTGTCCCGATTGGAGACACTGAGCATCGCGTACGTATGCATCTGCGTGGTTCAAGCTTATTCCCATAGATCCTGCGCTAACTTCTTTATGTATCCTTTATTTAGATGCTTGTGGCTTGCAGTCAAGTTCATTGAGACACCTGAGACCATCGCCAAAAAGTCAATCAAACAGATCCTCAAGCGTCGTCGACATTCAGGGAACGTATGTAGTATCACCGAGGATTGCCCTCACCTTTTACCGTTGCTAACTCTCCATCTGTCAATTAGTGGACATGGCACGAGATTATCTGCCAGGAAGCAGTGATTCTCCGTGTACTAAACTTTCGCCTAATTGGCCCAACAGTGCTGTCTGCACTTCAGGCCAAGATCAACTCTGACGGTGGATCGCTATCTCACGAGCAGCATCAACTCGCACTCTACTTCGCCGATTTACTGTTGCTTAAAGACCGAGCGAACAAATTCTCCAAAGATCTACTTGTCGAAGCAATTTGGTTCATAGTTTCGGGTCACCAGATCGCTGACGTGCAAGCCCCTCTGCTTCCTCCAGTCGTGATCATATTCCTCGCTCACCGAGACAACATCAACCCAACGCATCAAGTGTACAAGACGTGGTTTGCGCTACGCTGCCAATACGGACCGCACCTCCACGCACCATGGCAGCTGCCGTATGACCCGAAGTGTGATTGCCGCGTGTGCGAGCACACATCTGAAATAACACCGTCTGCTCCAGTGACATCATCAACGCGCGTGGCCGGTGCCGGGACAACGGATGCCTCTGCTTTCGTCTGTCTGAAGACAGGCTGACCAGGTTCTCATAGACTGACAAATTTTGCAAGAAGTATTTATGACGAGCCACCCTTCCTGTGTATTGATCACCTTCGACGCTGGACAGTTACAACAAGTGCGACTTGCGCAAGTCCTGGTATTTCTTGTAGCCAGCCGCAACCACGCCTCCGAGCACGAGCAGCAGCAAAAAGAACGGAGTCTTCCAGCTCGACGTCTTGGCCGCAGTCTCTTCAACAGTCTTCTTCAGCTTGGCTTCCACTTCGTCCTTAACTTCGTACAGGGACTCAGAGACCTTATCCGTGACGCGGCCGTTAACCCACGCTTCGAGCTCCTGGATTCGCTTCTCGTCTTCAGCCTCCTGCTCGCGGAGCTTCTTAATCGTGTTCTCGGTTGATTCCTTGAGAGCCGTGAACTCGTGCTCGAAATCTTCAATCAGCTGCTCGTACTTTCGCTTCAGCAGCGTCAGTTTGGCGTCAGCGTCACCACTGCTCAGCGACTCATCGAGATGGCGCTGCGTCTTGTTCTTAACCTTCTCGTCAATCTCGGCATGGTTGATGTCAACCACATCGCTGTGCATATGAACAATTCGTTAGTCTCGAAACGCCAAGGACAGCCTTTGCTGAGCAGCTTACTCGTAAACACTGAGGGCGATAATATCGTGGTTGTCTGCGAGACCACCCGTCGAGGCGGTGAGGCCGATCGTGGCGTCCTCAATCCATTCCTCCGGGATAGACACCTGCTTGCGGAAGCAGTCGGTCCACTCGCCAGTATTCTTTGGGTCGATCGAGATCTGCACAAAGTTGTCCTTGTACTGGATCTTGGCTCGCGACATGTTCAGCGACGGACTGAACGCCGCGTTCTTCTCGTGGTACCGCATCCCCTCCGCCATGCACCCTTCTTTCTCCGAGTCGTTGAGATCGTCGAACGTTTTGGATCCGTCGTTCTCGAAGAACGTCACGTCCTTGTGGCCCCCCTTGTGCTCCGAGTTGACAAAGGTGTCGAAGACAAAGCCGAGGCCGCGGAAAGCCGACGTGAAACCATGGTTGTCACCCGGTTGGTGGCTTTGCGCAGTCGTGATCCACAGCGCGAGTCCATCGCCGTACCAGTTGGCAGCCTGGCCGCTGATGCGGAATGTGAGCACGAGCGAGAACTCCTTGCGGCCAATGCGCTCCTTGCTCCAGACCCAGCCGCGGCGGCTCTGGCGGTCAGGCGTGAGGCGCACAAAGTGGCGGTTGACGACGGTCGAGCCGCCGTGGTCCCAGTTGTTTCCCACGAGGCGCTCGCCCTCGGCCGAGATCGAGTCAAAAGGTTTCTCGAACGAGACCTTGCTCAGCAGCTCACCGAGGGAGACGTGCACGGCGAGAGCCGCCAGAAGCACGCAGAGATACGCGGCGAAGGAGCGCATGTCGCTCACTGCGACTAGTCCGGAGGAGACGGTGAAGACGCTTCCAGAGGCGACGCGAACTGCCCGCGTGCTGATGCGGAGCTGCTCGAATGGAATTGGCGAGGTGACGTGGAGCACCCGAGACCGAGTCGGACAGGGATACTGAAAAGACTCGCATAGGTACGAAAATGTTCAGGACGAAAGCGGTTTTTGGAGAGAGTATTATCAGATCGAGTATTAGCGTGGGTTTTACGGTAAAAAGGCACCAATCGAATTGGTTGTGAGGACGAGGACGAGTGTGATCCAGGTCATTTGAGCAGCGACCGCCGACGACGGAGCCTCTGTTGGCGCAAGGACGGAAGTGTTCGCTCTGCTGGTGATGTTGTCTCGGCAGCTGAATCGCTCGGCCTTGAGCTCAAGGGCTTTGTAAAGCGTGTCGAAGTTGAGTGCGTTGGCCGTTTTGCACCCTTCGACGCGGTCGCCTTTGTACTCGATGCCGAAGACGGGCTTGTTGCTGACGACGAAGGCCTTGACCTCGTCGCAAGTCTTGTACTGAATGCACTCTTCGTTCACGGCGAAGTCGAAGTGCGCGACAAGATCGGCCGTCTGCTTGATGTCGTTCTTGAGGCCGACCGAGAGGTTGAGTGCGTGGGCTGACTCGGCGAGAAACTTATTGTAGTCGAGCTGCGTCTCTGCCGTGAGTGGGAACCCGGACTCGGTGTCCCACGCATCCACGTTGTCCGGGTCCACACCGTCACAGCCCTTGCTCTTGGCGAGCTCCAGGCGCGTCGTCATGATCGTGCGCACTTTGTCGCTGCGCGTGTCGACGTAGTACTCGCCTTTCCAGTCTTGGAGACCTTTGCCGTACATATCCTTGGTGAACGAGTCTTTGTCTGGTCGCCAGTTCTCATATGTACCAGCGCTGAAGTAGCACACTACTTTTATGCCCCGCTCCTGGAGTTTCGCGATCGTCTCAGCAGGCGTGTCAAAGAGGTCGATGTCGTACATCGAGACATTGTAAGAGAGGTCCAGGTCGCCGTTGAGTTGGATCTGATAAGACGTGCCTAGCGTCGGCTTCCACCATGCCTCCGCGCGCGTCTGCGACGCGGCCACGGCCACAGCAAACGCTGTGAGTCTCATGCCGGAGGACGCAAATTGAACTGTGGGGCGACAGACTTGTAATGCCGAAGAGATGCGTCAAGGTGCACCCAACGGACGGAATAGATGGCGACCACCGTCTGCAACCCGACATGGCCAGCATGGCACTCGTACCCATCTGGAACCCACATAAAAAAGCGCTTTTCAAGTACTTCAACATGGTGTGTGTGAAATCATTGCATTAACGAGTCGCCGTTTGAGAGTGAGCGGTAGCGCAAGGGCCCGGCCTTGCGATGTACCGGCGAGTGCTTCTCAGCCTCAGCCACCATAGACTTGCGAACGGTGGAGAGAACCTGCGGGTCCACGAACTCGGCCACGAGAGCGTCGACTTCCTTCGCCAACACAGCGCGCTCCTTGCGAATGGCTTCGATCATGTCATTGTGGGCGGCAATGTTGAACAGAAAGCGGACATTTTCGAGGATCGTCCTACTTTCTTCGAGCACGCGAATGTGCGAATACAGAAATACTGGGAGCCCCAGCGCGAGCGCATTCGCGTACGAAGACCCACCCACAATCCAGGCAACAAGAATAAGGAACAACCACTGCACGGGGACGAGAACTCTGAGAGTAAACAGTGGCGTCAGCACTAGGCAAGTCCTCGAGACGCAACTTTCCCAGACACGTACGCTGCGGCCATGATCTTGAACATGGACTGCGACTCCACAAAGCCGGCCAACTTGTTCAGCTTTTTACCTGACGATATCAGCATTTGCAGTGTCAGCTCCATATTCTTCATACTGAACAACTCAGAACTTACCGAGAAAATAAAATGGAGAGTTGAGAATCAGCCCGGGTGTTCCTAGAGGAAGGAGCACCAAGAGGAACAGAATACGCTCAAAGAAGAGTTGCAGCAGCGACTCCTTCTCCACACGCATCACGATGTCTTGGTCCTTCACTCGCAACGAGTCCAGCGCGTCCTTGTACGCGGCAACCTTGTGTCGCACATCTTCGATGCGCGATCTCTTCCCTTCGTCTTCATCGAGCGGTTGCTCGAGCATGTTGATAATCTGTTGCGTCAAGTGGACGTCACGGTTCGCGTCAATCGATGAAGGCGTGTTGAGATACAGTCGCCTCATCACACGTGCATCGCGAATCGTCGCGTAGTCTGCCGCGTTCAGCGTGACTTGATGCATCTTGTTTTCCAAAACCTCCGTCATGCGCTTGACGGCGGTCTTTTCATCCGCCTTGAACGCCTCCGACGTGACATCCGACGGGATTACCACGTACGGCGTACCAAATTCTACCATCACCTCGCTAAATCCACGCAAATGAGTCCGTGCACAACCGGCCAAATAGTTTCTCAGGCGCACCTGCGGAACGATTCCTTCTTGAAGTATGTCAACCCGACGGGGACAACCGAAACGGGCTGATCGTAGTTCTTCACAAACCCTGTGGCAACCCGCATAACGCCAGTCCGCAGCTTGAGCATCTTCGGCGCGGTGTAGCTCGTACCCTCAGGGAACAGAACCATGACGTTGCCGGATGCCAAAACCTGCCACGTGCGTTCGAACATGCGCTTGTTGGCCGCCTCGATCTCCTCGTCCGTCATGTCCGAATCCTTGTCTGCGAGTGAATCCTCGGCTTTGCGTGGGCGGAAGACCGGGACAGCCCCGAGCTTATTAAGCAAATAGCTCATGATTGGGTTCGCGAACATCGAGCCTTTGACCCACGCATACGGCGGCCGGTTCAAGCGCGTGCACTCGGTGATGACCAAGATCGCGTCCACGAACATGTTGGGGTGGTTCGGGCACAAGATCACGGGGCCTACCATCATACAAGGCACACGATCGTTCAGATCGCATTCTCGCCCCAGTGTCTGGAGCCGCCCGTACCTTCTCGCGGAAAGTTGTTGATGCCGTAGACGCTGATCTTGCGGTAGTACGTGTGCGCGAGCAGCCGCAGGAAGCGCGTGATGAGTGTGTACGCCTGGGTGGCGAGCACGGCGACGGCGAGCGCCGCCCAGGCCACTGTCCACATTGCGCCCATGGCTTCTGTCTTGTTCGCGGACAGTTGGATTGTGGTGCAGGGAGGGCGATACCTAGAAGACGTGGCGGCGGAAACGCACGAGTGGAAGCCTGCTCCTTGTCTGGGCGACCGGATGATGACACTGCTGCGAGGGGCGCGTCGTGTCAAGTGGGCGGCACCGAGGACGAAGGAACGAAGGAGAAAAAAGAGAACCCATCCAACCACGGCTGCGACGGACCAGCCTTCTCTGCGACGTCATCACCTGCCGACAAGTTCAAGCAGGTACTGTCAAACTGAATATGGATGAGACGATGCATTCTCGAAATACCTCTTTTTCGAAATACCCTGCGTCAGTGCATTAGAGTAGCACCTCTCAATTCGAATGGTAAAATTTGGGAATGGATACCACAAATGTTTGGAATCTTGCGTGCGTTTTTGTTCCGCCCTGCTGACGGCAGTAACGCCCCACACCTGTCGTTTGTTCGCCGCTTGACACGCGTTGTGTCGGGAAGTTTGATCCGGAGAACAGTTCTCGTGGAAGGTCAACCTGATCGACGGAAACAAAAAGAACGAGGGTTGGAGAACCCTGGACCACGCGGCCTCTGTGTCTTTCGCGAGGGAGGAGCTTGATGCAGATGACAAGAAAACCCTGGGCAAGGTGGGACGAATAGCGGACATGAGTCAATATTGGGACATCTCCCTGCGTAACGGCGAAATGTTCTGGGTGTGAGCCAGCAGTCTGTCAAACTCACAATTGCACGATCGACCACGGCAACGAAGTCTGGGTTTCCTCCATGTGGATGGAGAACATCCTTGTCCACGACTGCTGGGAAAACGGCGGGCTTCCTGCGCCGTCCGAAGGCACCGCGGTGGATTCCTCTGGTCGTGAGTAGGGCGAGTAAGCTGCCTCGATTCAGTCTGCTTCCCGACAAAACACTGCGGAAACCGAGTGGCTCAACAGAGCAACTCGCTGACGCGTTGGCTAATATCCATCACGAGAGAACTCATGGCCGGGTGGTTGGGACAGTCGAAAAATGACAGCGACATGTGCGCGTTCGCCAACAGCTCGCCAATAAGGGTTAGGTGTCGGCGCGGAGACGAGCCATTTCACGGATCGCCAGCAAGCTCGCTGGATCACACAGACGTTGTGAATTTTCTGTTTCAGTCACCGCCCACCCGAAGCGGGTGACGTGCTAGCCGCTGGATGGCCAGTCTGACTCGCCACGGCAAGTTGCGCCAGTCCGGAACTTCAGCGCCGTCCGCAAGCGGAGCGACCCCACGACGCCCCAACCGGTTCTGTGCTGGAGTCTCGCGCCAACTTTGCTCCACGAGAACCGCCTGTGGACGAGTACAGTGCCGGAGAACCGTATTTTCTGTTCTCCCATATTTCCACGGTCTCGCTCCATCCAAACCGCCGTGGATCTATCTCTGCAGTAGCTCTTCGCCATGCGGCTGCGAATCCCCATCAACGACGGCGTCGCGAACGTTGGGGTGCTCACACCCCTCGGCGTCCAGGCGCTCATCCCGGCGGCGCTCAACCGGCCGACACACACGCTCTACAGCATCTGCATGTCCGTCCAGCCGACGCTCCAGGAGTGGACCGTCAACCGCCGGTACTCCCAGTTCCTCACGCTCCGCGACGACATGATCACGACTCTCCTGGGTGGCCACAACGGCCGCAATGGCTGTCCAGCCTGTGCGTCGTTCGCGCTCGCGCTACGCAAGTTCCCGTTCCCGCGGAAGACGCTGATGCGTACGAACCGAAGCGTGCGGAAGCGCGTCAAGGCGCTCGAGAGTTTCCTCCAGCTGGTTGTCCAGCGGCTCTTCAACGACCTTCCCAAGTGCCACGTCTGCGGTGAGCAGATCAAGAAAATGGTGCGACCGTTTCTCATCCGAGGTGCGCAGCCCATTGGCGACTCGACGCCCTCCAAGATCTACCACTCGCTATCTCTGCAGTCGTTCGCGGTTGTCAAGCACAAGCCGCGCAACATCGACGTCTTCGAGAAGGCAGATCAGAAGAAGGCGCCGACGTCGAACAGCAGCGACGAGTCGTACGCGACGACGCACCGGACAGGCTCGGATCCTTCCTTCGACGACCATGGTTCGGAACGTGATAGCCCAACAGAAGCCACTGTCGACTTCGCGGCCTCGACAATGAGTGAGGACGCGTACGGGAAGCAGTTCGATATCGAACCGCGGTGCACGGACACCCCCATAGCGCTGGAAGAGGCCCTCAAGCAGGTCGTCATTGTGGACAAGCGCAAAAACACATTGGAGGAGATCGCGTTCCGGTTGAGCTCCATGTGGGATGCGTACGACGAGAAGGAGACAATGGCGGCTGCGCCGCAACTGGGCATTCGTCTGTCGAACACGTTGGAGGAAGGTTCGGAGGATTGCATGGGCGTGGACGAAATGCCTCGTGATGATGTCTTTGACGAGGACGACGACGTGATTCACATGCTTGGAGACGACGAGAACAATGCATCGTTCGCTTTGTTGCAAGATGAGTTTGTCTTGGACGACGAAGACGAAGACGCACGAGAGACGCTCGCCGTCGATACCGTGTCCTACCAGTTTTAAATATGATAGATAGACAAAGGAGGATGTTTCACTCCTCACGTCTCCCCATGGAGAGTAGCATGGGAAGCGTACGCTTGGTGCACCCTGAACAAAATGAAATACCACCGATATGATTCTACACGAAACTACTGCTACTCAACGTGCTAGCCATTGTATTCAGTCCACCTGTGCGCCACCAACGCTAGCCCAATCTACTTCTTTTCCGGGTCAGCAATACCCGTGGCGACGACCGACACGCGCAGTTTCCCATCCAGTGACTCATCGAACGTGGAGCCGAAAATGATGTTGGCATGTGGATCTTGGAGTTCTTCTGTAACGCGAGCGGCAGCCTCGTCGACTTCGAACAGCGTCAAATCCGACCCACCCGTGATGTTGACGAGCATTCCCTTGGCATCCCTGATCGAGATGTTACCCAAAAGCGGGTTAGCAAGCGCCGCCTCTGCTGCCTGTAGGGCGCGATTTTCGCCCTCGGCTTCTCCACTGCCCATCATCGCGTTACCCATGCCCGACATGACGGATTGCACATCAGCAAAGTCTAAGTTAATAAGTCCCGGCATGACCATGAGGTCTGAGATGTTCTTGACACCGTCCAACAGCACGTCATCAGCCATTCTAGGCGGCCACACACAAACGATCAGACCTATTTTGTGTGGCTGTGGCAGAAAAGTTCTTACCGAAAAGCGTCCATTAGAGACGTACGCTCGTTGGACATATTGAACAAGTTTTGGTTCGGAATGACGATCATCGTGTCAACGCTCTGGCGCAGTTCCGTGAGTCCATGTTCCGCAAGTTTCGACCGGTTGTTGCCTTCAAATCGAAACGGCTTGGTCACAACGGCGACCGTGAGGATACCAGCTTCCATCGCCGCCTGGGCAATCACCGGAGCCGCACCTGTACCGGTACCGCCACCCATACCAGCCGTCACAAACATCTACACACCGCCACAGTGCGTAAGATCCCAGCCAATTCGCCGATCCTCGACCGACGTACCATATTTGCTCCCTGGACACGTTCCATAATCTCGTCAATGGCTGCCTCAGCAGCCTCACGACCGACCTCCGGGTTTGCGCCACAGCCAAGGCCACCCGTGAGCTCCGGTCCCATCTGCACGCGGTTGTCGGTTAGCGTCGTGCGCAAATGCTGGGCGTCAGTGTTGCACACGAGGAACTCGACGCCCTGCAGGCCACGGGCGATCATGTTGTTCACAGCGTTGCCCCCAGCTCCTCCAACACCGACGACCACAATCTTCGGGGCGAACGAGGCCAGATCTGCCGTATTATACTGCTGCGACAGCCATAGCGGCTGAGTCGAGGACGACGCTGGGGCGACGATCGGTTCGGGTTCCGCGGCGACTACTTCCGGAAAGCTCTCTGCCCCCGAAGGCGAAGGCGGCTCGAAATTTTCGGCCTTCTGCGACTTTTTCATACCCTGTAAACGATCCGCGATCCGTGTTAGTCCCCTGAGTCTTCTCGCTCATCCATGCGCCACTTGCCATGCGCAGAGCCGCGGCAGCGGCATCGGTGGCCTCCGTGGAAAATGCCGCCGTGGCTTCTCGCCATTGCACGACAGGTGCACGGCACGGCGCGAGGGGCGAACCTCTGGTCTTGAGCACGCGCGCCGCCGCCTGGCGCGCGTGCTGCCGCACTTGGAGAAGCAGCGCCATCGCCGTCGGAAGTTCTGATGTGGTGGGGAGATACTTTTTGCCTTTCAAGACTTTCTTGTGACTTTGTATCGTAAACTGTATAGGCATTCCAACGAGAAGGCACTCTTTTGAGCCATGATTTAATGTCACTAACTGCTGCTCAGTTCAAGCCCAGGTGTATGACTTGCATGGCCGTTGGGCTGCACGACATGGATGTTGCTGTCTCCGTGCGGTTTGTATCGGCTCAGCTAGAAAGAAGCTTCTGCATCGCGGCGTCTGGTGATTTAGCATGACGATACCAAATCAATTTGGAAGTGCGGCGTGGCCTCTCTAAGCTTTGATCGACGGGCTTCAGAAAAGCCGAATTGGCAAGCAACACACATGATGGCGAGGAAGGCACAAACTTAGTGCTTCCTCTTTCAAATTGACGGTGTTACCAGTGTAGACCCTTCTTGGAGCCTCCAAGAAAGGCCGGGAAGTGTCTACGAGGAGAGAATTCAAATTTTTGGAAGAGCAGATTAGGTTCTTGGCGTTCAACCTTAAGTTGACTTCTTTTATGGATCAAATCCGCCACGAAAGACGCAACATCGATCGTCCTTTCCCGGGACTGCTCATCCGCCTGGTCAACTGCAAGCAAGGCAGTTTCAAATATGAAGCACGGTTCATGGGAAGTTGGAAACAGCTCTTTGCGTGTGGGGGGAGGTATTGCGATCTTGATACGCCAGGTGCAGTAGTTGCACTACGCACAGGGCGCTCGCCCCTTCAGCTGAACGCGCTTGAACACTGGCAATTGTATCATCTTCAATACATGTAGATTGCTATCTTTTCTGGTTCAGATTTGCCTTCAATCAGTTTCATCCCACCTTGGCAAGTCGGACGTCAACGTTCTAAATGAAGAGCTTCACAGACAAATGGTGGGAGCAACCTAATGATTACCATTCACGTTCGAAGCACATAACACCTTACGGCTGCCCAACCTAGTCTTGAGCCTGGCTGGCGCGCAGTTTTCCCTGTAAACCTACGCGCTTTTGTTTTTGGCTCTCGGTCTTGTTGAGTCCTCTGAACTTTTGCTTGTCATTGGAAGACATTCGCGTCGGGTCACGGCAGCCTTGGCCACCTTCCCAGTGCCGCGAGCGATTTATACGACGTCCCATCTCGTTCCCACAAGAACATTCTTTGACCGAACTTGATTGTTCCTTCGAGCAGAACCCGCAGATGATCTTACTCGCAATCTTGCCCGTGTTAGCCTCTGCACATTCGCTTGCGTCGTGGCACACGTCACACGGAAACGCTTTGCCGCAGCACTGGAATCGGAACCACCGCATTGAGTGCTTGTAATGATCACAGGCACCGTTTCGCGGCAGTGGTTGCCCCAGCACAAATGTCTGGATGGCTCGCTTGCTCTTTCCTGGCGGCCCGCTTGGCGCTGAGCTTACTGTCGCTGACATATCTGCTCCGGCCGTCGACTGCCCGAGTTGAAAACGCTTCGCCATCACAGCCAGTTTGCTGTGGCAGGAGAAACATGCTTGCTCAGAGCGTCGTCCTGCCACAATCTTTTCCAACAATGCTTCTCGGCCACATCGGAGGCATGAGGCAAGGACGTCGCTGGGCAACACGTCCACGACGCCACAATTTTCAGTGTAGAGATACGCCAACACATTGCTCTGAGCGTGTGTGAAGACAGGATTCAGTGTGACAACGTGCTTGGCGCTGCAGCGAGGACACCAACTCTGCAGCTCGGCTTCATCTCGATCCAGAGTCAACTTCGCGTCGAATTTTAACGGACAGTTCATGCACTGCACCTGACACACAACGCAATGTGGGATGAGTGTACCGATCTGGTACAGGAAGAGCTCTTCGAGCTGAAGCGCTGTTCCGTCAACCTCCGGATCTGTCTGGATAGCCACGCGACGATCTTCGGGGATTATTTTGGCACTTGCTGCTTTCTCGACTTCTTCGGGATCAGCAGGTCTCTCCTTCAACTTCACAGGGGTAGTCGTTAGGTGCGTGGTATGCTGTAGAGGTGGCAAGGTTCTTGTTAGAGCCGGAAGCGCGAAGGGAATCGGCTGGTCATTGTTAATGAGTTGGCTCACGAGCTTAAAACGGTCGATGCAGTCGTTTAGAGTTTTTCCGTCGACTTCATTTGCTATGCTCGTCCACCTCTCCTTCTTATCCATCGTCAAGGGGAACTTCTTCAGAGCCGTGTCCAGCGCACGCTGCTGGTCAGTCGTCCAATCATCCGGGTTACGTCTCGCGTGCTCTGGTAGCGAGAGCTCATCTCGTTGATTCGTTACAGGAAAGTGGGTCTTCGGAGATGAAGGCGTTTGGCCTATGACTGCTATCGTGATTCCACCAGTCGTTGCTACGTCGTCGGTTTGCTTTGCTACATTTGTTTCGTGTGAGAACTTGCAGCCACCTCCTTCTCGACAAAAGCCCTTCAAGAAGAACTTGCACGCGGCTGGTTTTTTGGGCTTCTTCGACTTATTTTTCCTCGCTTTTTCCTCCCCAGTCGCCACAGTTAGTGTGACGGGTATTGTTGTCGTTGATTCATTCGTCACGTGAGTGAACTCCACCTCAACGGGACTTGGCGCTCGCCGCGTTACATCTTTAAGCGATTTTTCTTTTCCCATCTTCTGTTTCTTCTCCCTCCTCTTCCGCAATTCCTTGGCTTTTTCATGCGAGTACTTACAATTGTCACCGTTTCTGCACCTGCCGCGCAGCAAGTATCGGCATGGCTTTTTGCTACGCTTGTCGTCTTCTGCCGATTCTCGGTCATTTGCAGCATCTTCGGCTTCTGCTATCTCCTCAACCGCTGGTTCGTCGACAGTATTGATAGACGAAGCATCTTGCAGGAGTCTCACAATGTTGTTGTCGAGCCAGGTCATCAGCTTGCGAATCCCGTATGTGCCACGTAATTCGTCTGCACGGGCGGCAACTGCGTGCGTGACGGCGGCAAACTGCAACTCGCTCATACGGTGCTGCCAGGTCTTCAGATCCAACCGAGCGCAATCGTGCGGGTACTTGCCTGGGAATGTCACGAGGATCTCGGACTCGCCTTTGAACTCGGAAGGAAGATCGGGATCGGCCAGCGACACGAAACAGCGCACGTTGACCGAGCCATCGTCGCCGCTCGCCAGCACTTGTCCGTGGTACCGTCGCTGCACGCAGAGTAGTTCCTTCGAGAGCTCGTCGCTTGCTTGTTGCAGCAGCGCCTGCCATGCGCTGCCGTCGGCGCCTGTCATGTCGGTCATGGTGAATCGAACAGGTCAATTGGGAAATGATCCAGAAGCTGCTCGACGGAGCCATCCAGATCGCTAATGCAGTACATTGACCTGATCCCAGAGGTGCTGTTCGAAGAACGTTCCATTCGGAAGACCACGAGCCGAACTTAACAGAACCGACTACAATTGGTTAGCGCACTTCACGGACTAACTTGAACGAGAGACTATGCTAATTAGTAAGAGTTTCCAAAGAACGAACTCAACGGCCACATCGTTCGTGGGTTGAGATGTCGGTAGTGATGTGGACGCTGCGGCTCCGCGGGCCCAAGGGCAAGGCCGCGACCGTGCAGATCAGTTCGGACGCGACGATGAAGGACTTCTCGGGTGCGTCAAGTGGCCCCACGTTGAGGCTGGCGCCGAATGCTGACGCGAGCTCTCGCTCATCCGCAACAGATCTTGTGGCGACTCAACTGGCGATCAATGGCAAGAACCTTCAACTCACGTGTACGAGTGGCGTGGAGAGCGTTGGCACAATGGATGCGCTAATGGTGTTACGCAAGCAGATCGCTTGGGCTTCCCGCCGCGAGTCGTAGAGTACAAGATCGACGACGCTGTCAGAACCAAGTTCATGAACAACGATACCGTCGTGGTGGATACGGCCACTCCAACCGCTGAGCCTCGTCAAGCTGTCGGAGCGACGTCCACTCTACCGAATGGTCGAACGCGTGGTGTTGCGGCGTCCGTCGCGAGGGCCACGGCCAGGCCGAAAACGAGCACCAGAGAACCAGCGCGTGGGGTCCACACCCTTCACGCCACAAAGCCCAAAGCGAAACCAGCTAGCCAGAAGCGAAAGGAGCGCGGCGATGGCGTGCGACTAGGCGCATCGATGGAGGAAGAAAGTGTCGTGGTCGACCCGGCGCCAAGTGACTCACCGGGTCGCAAGTATAGCCGTACCCACGCTATCCACCTTAAGTCAAAAGATGATATCGGTATAGCGCTTGTTGAGGCCGTGAGTGGTAAGTCAACGGACCGAGTGGGTAAATTCTTTCGCGCGGCGACCAAATCAGCCGTGGAGCACCAGTACGAAATGACGCTTGCCAATGCCCGGCTCCAGGGTGCGCTTGCAAAGAGGTTTGAGATTCAAACCATGCAGTCTACGCAGCGCATTTCAGGGACAGAGGGTGATGGTGACGATACATCACCGAAGGAAATGAGAGTGCGATTCAAAGAGAGTGTGCGAAAATGGAGAGAAGAGACTGTGATGATGTTGCAGCCTGTGGAGTTGCAGGCCGCTCTCAAGTACATATTGATCTCGGGTGGCGAGACCGGACGAGAGATGCTCAAGCCTTTCAACATGGCCCAACTTTCGCCACGGTCCTTCATTCAAAAGCTGTCTTTCTCACGCAAATGGAACCTGCTCACATGGGTTTTGTGTTAGTGTGTTCTGGAACATTGCGCGGTTATACAACGGAGACGTGGCAGCTGGAATGGCAGCGCTCGTGCCCGACGAGGACTGGTCTTACTTGGATACACGAACGCGAGAGATGTCGAAGAAAGCCATCGAGGCCAAGGTTCGGTGTGGATTTCAACAGTGCCTCTATCCCGATTATGTTTCTGATGTGGATTGGTGCGTGTCGCAGGCAAACGAAGAAGCCTACATGCGCTGGAAGAATGGCGGAGCAGTCAACGATGCCCCACGGCATGCGCGGCCCTCATCACAAGAAGTTATCGAAATCGATTCAGACGATAATAGTGGGATCGCAGATGACGACCAGAAGAAACTGCACACCGCAATTGAGTACGCTCAGCAAGCCGAGAAAAAGGCCTTGCGAGAGGCAATGGTCCGAGCAGTAGCAGCTCGTGTAGAAGCCCGAGCGCGAGCCGCTGAAGAGAGCAGTGCGCTTCGCGAACAAGACACAGCTTCCCACGTACCCGAAACCCAGGTCGCAATTGGCAGGGACGAAGAGGAGGAGGAGGATGTGGAGAAGACAACGACAGTTTACTGTGACGCCTGCAACAAGGCCCGCATCCTGTCTCTCGCTGAAGCTACTAGTACTGGGGTCGAAGGAGATGGATGGACTTGCATTCGACTCTCAGATGTAGGCCGCGATGGATCCTGTGATACAGTTGACGACGAAGTGGAACAAATCGCTGGCCCCAAGCTCGCGCATCTGCTTCAGAAGGAGTCAAACATTCAGACGCGCCAGGACCTCGCAAACGCGTCTCTCCAAACGGCAATTCGCAGCCTCGCCCATCCACTCGAGCCCAATTATTCCGAAGTCAAGGCGAACTTGCAACGTATCATCGACGAAGCTCGACTCGACGAGGTCAACGACGCAATCGCGGAGATTGTGGGTGCTGAAGACCTCGTCGGTTTGCTCGAGCTACAGAAGCTGGGTACACCCGCCGACTTGGCAGACACACCTGTGGATCTCATTGCATCAGCAATCAGTTCCTACAAGACGACGGTGCCCATCGAGACCGTGATAGAGTGGCAGGATCTGGCGCGCGAGAAGGTCACTCGGTTTTCCTGGATGGGTGAGTGGCGAACAATTTGAGTTTGTGCAAAAAATGCAACGCGTACATTTTTGTTTGTGGAAATTTGGTGTGTGCACTATCAGCTCATGTCCGCATTCCTACCATTCGAAAACGCGCAATGATGCTGCTGTTTCTTTCTTTGCCTGCTCTGTGCTGGGCAAAATGGCCTCCGTCTATACAATTCTCGCGTGATGCAGCGCAAAGTTGCAATCTCCTTCACATCGGTTCAGCTTTCTGTCGCGCATCAATCCACAATTGAACACCTCTAGTCGATCTTGATCGACGCGTAAATCTTGCGCGTGAACCACAAGCAGGCGAAGTAACCGATCGTGCCCGTGAGGAAGAAGAACGTCAGCGAGATCATGGCCATGTAGCCGAAGTACAGCAAACCCGAGACAAACGCCGTGATGTTCAGTTTGGTGAAGAAGTACAAGAATGAGTAGAGGAACAAGTAAACCGCAGCCGAGCCTGACGTAAGGAATGATCGCCACCACCAACGGTAGTCCTCAGCACAGAGCTGGAAGTAGCACATGACAATCGTGACCTCTGCGCAAGTCGCGACCAAGATGATGAGCACAATGAAGAGGAAGCCAAACACGTAGTAGATCTGGTGCAGCCACAGCGCTGACATAATGAAGAAGAGCTCAATGAAGACGGCACCAAATGGAAGAATTCCACCGACAAGAATGCTGAAGAGCGACGACAAGTACCACACTTGTTCTGGAACCTGGCGAGCGATTTGGTTCGTGCGCACCGGGTGTTCGATCTGAGGCGCCTTGAAACCGAAGTAGCTGCCGAGGAAGACGAGCGGGACCGAGATACCAAACCACAGAACGAGCAGAGCGAAGAGCGTACCAAACGGGACAGCCTGTGACGATGCCTTACCCCACAGGAACAGGTTTAGAATGAAGAAGATACCGAACAGGGTACCAGGGTACAGCACGGCCGTGAGCACCGTGTTGTACTTCCAGTCCTTCCCGTTGAACATTTTGTACGTGCGCGATGAGTAGTAGCCCGCGAAGCTTCCCATGAAAACGAAGAGAAGCAACAGAGTCGTCAACAGCGAGCCGCGATTCGCAGGTGAGAGCAAACCGAGCAGCGCGATCACCATCGTCGTCGCGCTCATGCAGCACACTTGTACGCCGGTGCCAACAAACACAGAGAAGAGCAGTGGCGAGTATTGCGGCGGGCGGAACACATCACCATGGACGAGTTTCCATCCACTCTCTTCTTGCGCCTCTTCCGTGGTTTGGACCTCGTTGTAACGAGCAATATCGCGGTGGAGGGTGCGCAGCATGATCATGGCGATCATACCAGTGAGGAAAAGCACGATCATGAGCGAGTTGATAATCGAGAACCAGTGGATCTTGTCATTCGATGTCTTGGAGCTGATGATGCGGTCCCAGCGCTCCTCCCATAGGATATCAGAAGGCTGGTACTGTACGTCGTACGTAAAGAGCACCGTGTTGTCCTTGGTAGGGTCCAGGTACTGGTGGTTGTTGACGGCGACCTCCTCGATGTTGACAAACTTGCCGCATGTCTTGGTCTCGAGCTCCTGGCCGGCGAGCGGTTCATTCTCGTAGTCGTGCTTGATGGACGTGGGCACAACCTCGAAGCCGACCACGCGGAACTTGATCTTGCCGTCCTCCTCGGCGTACGGGTCCTTGTTCGTGAGGATGATGATGCGCACGTGGTTGTAGAGGAAGTAGCGCCCCGAGGCGTCCGTCTCGCCCACGGGGTAGCCGCGCTTGTAGGACCCGAGCTGCTGGTCGGCCGGGTCGCGGTAGAGCACGGGCAGGTTGTCGACGACCCACTGGACGTAGTACTCGTCTTTAATCATGTCGATGAACTTTTCCGTGTCCTTGGGCGAGTAGGTCATGGGCTTACAGAGCACCTGGCAGCGCGAGTTCTTCTGCATCTGGAGCACGTAGAGCGAGTCCATGATCGAGTCGCCCGACATGATCTCGCCGAGGTTCTCCGACTCCTCCTGGATCGACGCCGGCCGGCAGAAGGGCAGGTAGTAGTACTCGTACGGCACGAGCGTCTTGGTCGACGTAATCTTGTTCACGTTGAGCGCGAGGCTCTCGCCTTCGGCCCAGGACTCGGGCGCCACGCCCGGCACATAGAAGGCCGCGTCCGAGCGCGCGGCGAGGCCGCTCCAGGCCGCTAGGGCGCCCACCAGCAGCGCGCGCGTGCCCACCATGTCGGTCGCTACGTGGGGGGAGAGAAGAGAGCAAGTGCCGAGCCAGAGGCGAGAGGGGGTGCAGACCCTCCGTTGGATGATAACTCTCACTGGATATCCTCTACTAGAAGGTGAAACCGCCGTCCCCGGCAAAACCGCTCCCATCGATTCCCGCTGGGACATTGTGACAGCATAAGATCCGGCCGTGATCAAATCGGCGAGGAGCTGCATCTAGTGCAGCGCTCGACGTCGATAGACGAGCGTCCGTTCTCTGGTCGCGGCGTAGCTTCCCAGAAGCCACTTCCTATAACGGCGAGATCTCCTCGGACGTAGCATGCAGGTGAGCGTCGTGGCCGAGGCGCTGCACCAGCTCTACAGCCCGCAGACCACGCCGCGCGTGCGGCGCCGCGCCGACTCGCTGCTGCAGCAGTTCCAGCGCTCGCCCGAAGCGGCCGTGACGGCGCTGCACGTTCTACGCGCGCCAATTCCGACCGAGGAAGCTGACCCGAACATTCTCGCGCTGCGCAAGGCCGAGCGCATGTTCGCGGCGTCGACGCTCTACTTCACGGTCGCGTCCTACTCGCGCAAGTACAAGCTCGAAGATTCGGCGAACTGGACAGAAGACGAACGGCAACAGCACGAGGCGGTGACGAAGGAATTCGGTGCACTTTGTCAGCAAGTCTGGGACCTGCTCACTGGCCCTTTCGCTGCCGTGGAAGAGCAAAACGTGCAGACCAACCTCGCGCTCACCGTGGCCGTGATCCTCCTTCGCTTCCACGAACAGCACAGCGAGTCAACCTTTGTGTCGGCTGTCGAGTGGCTCGTGAGCAACCAACAGCGCCCCATGGTGGAAGGCCTAGCTTGCAACGTCACCAACTTTGCAATACTCTTGACGCTCAAGGTGATACCAGAGGAGGTGGATAACAAGCGTGTCAAGTTCAGCAAGAGTAAGAGGACCGAATGTGAAATGCTAGTCCAGCAGGCAGCACCTTATGTCGTCCAGAGTGTTCTCCCAAAGATTGCAGTTGCCATCGACGCCAATGAAAGCCAAACCCGTCTACGTGGACTGCTGTTGCAATGCATAGCTAGCTGGGTTGAATATGGGAACGTCCCCGCAAGCCTACTTCTAGAAAGCGGCTTGCTGAGCCGCGCCTTTCGGGAAACTTTGACGCCGATATTCACTGACGACGCCTTCAACGTGATTCGTGAAATTGTTCGAGCGTGCCGGAGTGATACACAGGTGCCACTGATGGTTTTTGTGATGACAGAGTTCGTTCAGTTAGGCAAGCACATTCGTCAACGATTTGAGAGTGGAAACCTTCAAGACGTTTCATTCTTGCTAAAAAACTGCGCGACTGCCATCAGTGAGTGTGGCCAAGCATTTATCACCTACTTCGTCGAGTACACCGTCGATGAAGCTAGTGCCGCGCTAGTTTTTGAGTTCCTCGACACAGTTCTTTTCTTCACAAGTTTACAAGACATCACAGTTTCAAATGAGACGATGGATTTCTGGATTGACTTTCGACAGTACATTTCGGGAAAGCACGAGCGACGTATGCAGGACTTCGAACTATTTATCTCTCGTCTCTTGGGTATCCTTGTCGAACGCACGCAGATCCCCCCCGAGTTTGAGACGATGCCTGCCGCTGTCAAAGAACAATTTGGAGCATATCGAAATGATGTGCGCGCGGTGTTTCGGTCTCTTGCTACGGTTAGTGTGGCCAGTGAGGACCGCTTTATTATCGACGCGATCCACGCAATCCTACACCAATACGAGCTCGCCGACGCCGGTCAAACTGATGATTCTGTAAGTTCCGCTTGTTGACTGTTCCTGCTGGGTTGCTTCCTGGCAAAATACTTAGTGTGAATTGTTTATCTTGTAGTGGTGGCGAAAAACTGAAGTGTATGTCCATGCGCTTAGTGCGTTATCGAAATCTCTACGAGAAGACGACCTTTCTCTTGTGCCACGTTTGTTCGAGTATTTATCACGGGATGAACCCTCACACTTAGCGCTCCAAAGAACATCGACGATTTTTCTCGGTGTGGCGAGCCGCTGGTTTGCGAGGAACCCTTCTTTTATCGACCAATATGCATTCAAGATTCTGTCCAAGAGTCTGAACTTGAGCTCTGCACATGCCCACTACCCTTTTCGAGCGCGGGGAGAGGAGGATCACGTTGGTGCAGTTGCCTTACGTAAGCTTGCGACTCAATGCGGTATCCACCTTTTCAACCCCCTATGGATGGAGGCTACAGTTCAACTGTACCGTGGCTCGCTAACCTTGGCCAGACAAAATACCAGTCAGCTGGACGCAAGTGTCACTCTCATCGTTGAATCGATCGCGCTTGTCGTAGCCAAGGTGCCATATAATGATGCTCTGCCCATTGTCGACCAACTGTCCACCATCATGTTCGACGAACTTGTGTCTCACTATGGGACACTGAATCCTGCAGATGACGACACGATCGATTTCTTATCTGCAATTCTGGATCATCTACATGTCCTGGCGAGGCAAATTCGCCCCCAAATTGACCAGGAAGTGCCCCATCCGATGATCACCATACTGCAGAAGCGCTGGCCGATCATGGAGGGCATCTCGCGGGCGTTTGGAACTAATGAAGATGTGGTGGAGAAGTTTTGCGGCGTTCTGGTGGGCCTTATCGAGAATATTCGTTTTCAAGCTCTTGACCTTGCTGGCGCTATAATGAACCACTTACTTGAGCAGTTCGCGCGCACGTTTGACGGGAATTTCTTAAGGGTCATCAAAGGCGTGATTGCGTGTGCTGGTGACGATGAGGAAACCATGGAGAGCCTCACGCGGGTATTTGTGATTGTCGTCGAAACAGCGTTGAGCAAAATCGCCACAGGTGGAAGTGTCGATGAAAACCCACCGCTTCTTGTTGCCGTGTTTGACCTAGTGAGTTCGTGTGGGTCGACGAGACCCAACATTTTAGTTCATTCCAACCAGTTTGAAGCTTTAATGTCGCTGGTCCTCCATTCGTTAAAGGCACAGAACCCCGACGTGTGTGCTGCTACTTTGAGTCTGCTGAAGGAAATCGGCTCATGGTACGGCGAGATCCAGCGCACTCCTCGGGAACTTCACCTAAACGGCGAGTTGGAGGGCAAAATCAAGCTCCACCAACTTATTCGCTCCTTGCTCTTCGAGAAGGACCTTCAGTACCACCTACTGATCGGTCTTTTCCAAGCTGCTGGGGGTAGTATGCCACCCACCCAGATTGACAACATTGCTGAAGTCGTCCGCTCTTGCTGGACATATTTCGGTCGCCAAAGAAGTGAAGAGCTCATGCTGCGGATTCTCGCCGACGACAGTCTGATAGGAACGCAAGTACCGCCTCGCATGCGGAGCGAGTTCGTGGTGACAATTTCGCGGCAGGAGTGTATCGACAATTCACGCAAATTCCGCCGTGTGTTAAGCTCATTTTGCGACCATTTCCGCAAGTGTTCGAACGGCACGGCACCGGCGAGCATCGCATCGTGAGAAGAAGTACGGTAGTATGGAACGAGGAATTCAGCAAGGGCTAAGAAGAATATGAACGCCAAACTTGTTAGCGAGAAACGCTATGCTCAGTCGCTCCATGTCATTGCTACGTTGTATGCGAGATGTCTCAAGCTGACAATGCAATGATCGATGAGGCGATCACAAGAACGGGTTGCCGACATCCGTCCATGTGCTCTTGTTGTTCTCTGTCACGACAGTGAACAAGTGGCCACTCTTTGGGCGACCACGATGTGCCGTCTCCGACCATTCGATGATCTTATCAG
This sequence comes from Pythium scleroteichum, assembly GCA_023335855.1. NCBI lineage: Eukaryota > Oomycota > Peronosporomycetes > Pythiales > Pythiaceae > Pythium > Pythium scleroteichum. Next base: position 46,478 of record JAADVR010000010.1, on the reverse strand, counting down.
CGATTTCCTCGGGCTTCGTCCAGGTGGAAAAATCGGCATCGCCCATGAATTTTCGGTTTGTCGGAGTGTCAATTGTCACCGGAAGAACCCCGAGAACGGTGGCCTCGACGGGCAGCGAATCCCTGAGACAAAACATGCTGATGAGGACCCCTCATCACACTGAACGCCGGAACCAATTGCCGTACACTGAGCTCGCGATCAAGTGGTGGGTTGCAGCCTTGCTGATCCCGTACGAGACCATGCCTGGCGTAGCTATGTACATAAGAAAAAGCAGTCAGACGTTGCTCGACCGGCCACAACGTCGCGCTCCTCACATGTCAAAGCCGCGGCAGCGCCGGTAAGAACAAGAAGCCCGCCCGGGGACAACACGTGGCTCGCGAGATGAGCCGCTAGAATATTGTTGGTCAGTGTCGTGTAGAGAAACGAATCCTGCACTCTCCCCACCAAGCACAGCCGACTCAGTATTCTTGGTGTGTAGCTCAGTTAAGTTAACAAGCGTGTTGGCGTCCTTGATGGAACCACCTATCGGCACAACAGCGGCATTAGCTTTTTTATTAGCCAGCTCACAGCCACCTCAACAACGTACCTGCCCAGCCACCAGCGGCACAGACGACGGCGTCAACCTGACCGAACGTCTTGTGCACGTGCTCGAGCAGCTTGCCGGCCTGTGCGAGCGTACTCCCGTTATTCACCTCCTGGTCGAACACGAACGACTCTGCGCTCTCGTTGTTCTTGCTGTAGTCAACACCCACAGCTTGTTCATGAGATTCTGCTAATGCTCCACATCAGAACAAATGCCACGCACACAAAGTCCACCGATAGCGCCTTCCACGACGAGCGCGCGAACTGCGAGATGACGCCGCGGCCCAGTCCGCCAGCGCCGCCGATCACGAGCAGCCGCTTCGTCGCCATGGTGATCCGTTCGTCCACAAATGACCGAAATGATGAGATGAGCTTGAACTTGACGGCACAGTGAGGAGCTCAAACCTCTGCTGTATCATAACGAATTACACAACACAGGTACATTGTGGAAGATGACAGGATACATGTAGATTCGTGTCCTCTCCTTCCCGAGGACAGGGGACAGGAGATTGAGAAGATCACTACTATCCTTTGTTCATGGAATCGTCTATGGGATTTGTCTTGGGAACCAGACGGATTTGCAAGCAGCCTATGACAGCGACCGCAAGTGAACTCCCACGTCGAATCGCAGTTGCTCCTTCTCCTTGAGCTCATCTGCAGCGAGAAGTCAACGCACCGATACACTGTCAGTGACACCTCCATCGACGTGCTCGCTTCTCGAACTACTCACGTCGCTTGGCCTTGATAATGGCATCACGCTTCTCCATAAAGAACACGCCGCCGCGCTTGACACACGTCACCTACAGAGCCACACCCGCGTCAACCATTGGCAACTCGATTGAAATAGCTTTAACGTGAGGCATCAAGAACCATGCCGCCCTAGTCGTTGCACCGCACCTTCTTGGGTCGCACAGTGTCTAGCTCGGCCATTGCAACCTTGAGCTGCTGGATCTGAAGCACGACGTCACGAAATGAGACACCTGCCGAAACGCTGGGTGGCTCATCCGCACGCACATCTTTCTCAAGCTTGGAAGCGGCGCGTTCGGCCTGCCACCGCTCCAGTCTGCTCACAGAGGCAGCCACCTCTTCGACCCTCGTCATTACCTCGTTGCAGTATTCCAACAAGTCCGATTACGGGTTCATACCACCTCAATCTAGGACTCCATTTCCCTTGCCTTATGTGCGCCACGCTATCTTTTCTTACGCAGCCACATTGACAAGTGTAGCTTCCTCTGGAGAGAAAGATGAGGGTGAGTCGTGAGCTGAGCGAGGAGGACGAGTTCGGTATGAACAAGCCTGGCTCGTTCGAGAGCGACCCGATGGAGGTCGAGAAGCAATCGGCTGTGAAGGACCACCCGGACTTCGAGTTCGTCCGCGAGCCGGAGCTGCGCGAGCTGATGGAGCGGCGAGATGACGACACTCTTGGCGCGACGTGGCTCAAGGATCTACCCGTGGAGAAGGACGTGACCCAGTGGACGTTTCTGCGAGTGCAGATCCGCCCGGACCGCGCCTGGATGATCATCCAGGAGCTAGTCGCCACGATCTGCATCGGCCACGGGATGGTGCTTGCCGAGGAGACACCGTCCTCCGTGCTGTTCCGCAAGAAAGTCGGCCAAGACACGATGGCGCACGGCATGATGGATGCCGCGACGTACCAGAACTTGTTTGTGGCCATCGGCGTGCTACCATCTAAGCTGCGAGCCATCCATATTGGCTATCACGTCTCGAATGAACAGAAATTGCTCGGCGGTGTCAAGACGTCCCACTTCAGCAGCGTGTCGAGTGATAGAATGAAGGCGCTCAACCGATCGATGGACAACCTGCTGGCAGCGTTGCAGTCAACGTTGACAAGCCAGTATTTGACCTCGAGCTACTTGTATATGACGACACCAGAAAATACCGCGGAGCCTGGTGAGTCGTCCGGTTTCTTGTCGAGACATGCGTGTTGTTCTGAAAGTTCTTACGTACCCGCAGGACATGATGGAGATGCAATTGAGCTGGATAAAGGATACGTCAATGACGTGCGTAGGACTTTTCTTAAGTACGTGGCTCTGCATCGGAGTTGATGGCGTTGGCGGTAATGTTGAGTGGTGGTTGATCTGATCAGAGAGATGAAGGCGAACTTGCGAGAGCTCTGTATCCCACTTGAAGAGTACGCGCACCAGCAAGAGTATGCTGGCGCACTTCTGCTGGGACTTCTTGATCCTTTGCTCAAGAAATACGACTTAGACGTGTCGAGTTCCGCAAACGAAACCAAGAGTAAAGCTGATGGGTCAACAACTACGGGTGGCAAGAACGAGCCACCATCTCAAGCCCAAACAACAGCAACGGAAACTGTGGAGAAGTCGGAGTCGGAGCCCGAGCGAGACCAAGCGCTTTCGAATGGCAAGTTATACGGTGAAATCATCACGGACATGGTTCATGAGTTGTGGGCCAAATACAAGCTGGAGTGCGAGTTGAAAGTGAAGCAAAAGATCGAAGAGAAGCAAAAGCAAGTCACGGCTCGTGTGCAAGCTGTGCAAAAGTTGCGAGCTCGCGCTCTCGAGTCCATCATTCACTAGTAAGTTTCGATTCTCGTGCATTATGGTTCTATTGTGCTCTCCTCACCTGGTCGTTCTTACTGTAGTCCTGGCGCAGCAATTGCCCATCTGAAGGACGCTGTACCTGGTACGAGGGATGATGTTTTACTGTATGACGGGAACTGTGTCGTCAACAATGTTCCTGTGCGACTACAAATTTCGTACGGGTAAGATCCGCAAGCGCTTGGATGCTAATTGTTGTTAGTGGGTGACCTGACTTCGCTGGCGATTATTGATTAGCGCTATCATCTACCGCACGATGGTGCCACTATTTGCGCGCACGACGATCGTCCCTTTTGCCGACATTGGCTTCGTCTCACAGTCATCCACGCTGGGTATACGAGTTGTCTATGTTCAACTGAAAGACAGTCATACCAAGGGCCTGACCATCGCCATGGGCGTGGAAGTCGATCTGCTCTTTCAACTTCTCCTTGAGGTAGGCAGACACTGCGATAGTGCTGCAAGTGATTCACAGTGGGGTGACTCGATCTACTTGTAGATCCAAGATGCTCACAAGCGAGACCGCAGCCGTGTGGACCGTCGATCATCGAGCTCAATCTCGATGCTGCCAGACATGAGCCAGTTCGATGCGCCAAACCTCGAGACTCTCATCGGGGCTGATGAAGAGGAAGAGAAGGAAGGCGACGAGGATGAGGAGGAGTATGCGAACGACGAGGACCAGAAAGCGAAGCTCCAGGAGCTTCTCGACTCTGAATAGAACTAGGCCTGCTTGGTCAATGGCGTGGGTAATTTATTTTTCGGGCAGACGTATAGGTTTCACTAGAGATTTTCAAGTGACAGCATCTTATATCTCCTTCCTGTGCTGGTATACCTCACCAAGGCGCTCGTTGTGTTGGGCAACAGCTTCTGGTGTTCGAGGATTCGAGTTGCGGCACCTTCTTCAAGTCGCCGACGATCATGGCGTTAGTTCATCAACCTTCCTCTTTTAAGAGGCGGATTCAACGGAGCGTAGGGACGAAGACCGTTGTCAGACTCGCAACTCGTGCAAATGTTGGCAACGAACCGTCACTAGAGAGCTCCGGTAGACTCCATGAACACAGTTTCCATGGCACCTCCCTGATCGATCGAGGTTTCTTCCATGAACTTGCCGATCCATGCTGCCGAGGACAAAGTACGCCACTGTACCGAACCAAGCGTACAGGATGTGCCGACAAGATTGACAACAGTTCGCTCTGACCAGCACTTGCCGGATCAGTGGTATTTGAGAACGTTGCGGCACTCGACGGCTGGCACTTGGATAACCACTTCCATCAAAATTGATCTGACAGAGCGTTCAAAACTACAATAATGTCTCCACGATGCCTGGATGATTAAAGAGATCACAGGTCTGTCCATATGGCGACACATCGGATGGGTCCGCAAGTTGACGCAACTACGGAGGTTGGTCGACGCCTGCTGCAAAGTGCCTCTTGAATGGAGGACCCCGCCGAGACGATTCCATTTTCCGTCCAGTGCAGCTGCAACCGCAGGAACTGTGTGGATGGAAGGACTATGGCTTAAAACAGGGCGCGTTTTCTTCCATTTCGATTGCGCGGGCATTCGTTGAGAACATTGAAGGGAAACCCAGAAGTCGACGTCATGTCGACGGGCAAAAAGTGGTAGCAATTCCAAAAGATCGCCAGCGAGAACGACAGCGAGAACGACAGCGATCGCGAGGCTCAGATCAGGTTCATCAGGTTCAGCGAAGACAAGGTCCGGGTCTTCTGTCAGCGCATCAATAGGCTGAGCGAGAATCTCAAATTCATCCATGACAAGCTGAACTTGTTTCTGCCTGCTCGTCCAGCCAACTAAGGAAAGAACTTCCCGTCTCTTTCACACACGCCGCACCGTGGACTCTAGGTGCTTGGTTATCCGAGACAACAAATTACATTGCCCGCCACATCTGTAGTTTAAACAATACAGGAAACCTCATGGTGCACTGCTTGCTAGGGTGCAACGTTCAGCACGGGTGTACAGGAAGTCCAAAAGCTTGGTATCACAGAGCATGACCCACGAGAAGACTTGTCTCTAAGTTTGATCTACCACTCTTGCCGACTTTTAAGTCCACCAACTGAATTGGTGCCGTAGGGTGCTGACGTGGTCCGGAAAATGGTAATCCTCGCTCGAGCTGGGGATGGAATGACGGTGGAGATGCCAGGATGTGGAGATCGTCCCACTGCTACTGCAAAAAGCACTGAAACTTCCAACAGCAGACTTCATGGAGTCCCTTCCTGAGTACGACAATGTTATGTGTCATGGCAAAAGGGATCACAAGGAACGTACGCTGAAATGTGGAGGTTATCACAGAGTTGAGTAAGCGAGTACAAGCCGCAAAGGGTCAAGGTAGGGTACTAGCCTACATTGCAGCCATCCACACCGACGGGCATATCCGCGTCAGCCTCGAACACGTGCCTGCCACTAGTCCGTTCGCGACAGTGTCATGTGAGTGCAAAAGTTTGGTTTGGGGAGTTGCTGGTACGGACTCAACGTGACGCTATATCGCAGGTACCGAGGGCGTGGTGTCAATAGTTAGTGAGTGGTTCCCCGAGTCGCTGACTCTCCGCGGGACTGGTGCGGTACTGCCGCAGCAGTCGTCGCCGACGTCGCTGCCATCGTCGATCACCCACTTGGATTTCTATCCTTTTGGATATGAGCCAGTTCAACACGTCGAACCTCGAGACTCTTTCTCATCAAGGGCCGTTCTCATTAATGACCAGGACGACGTCGGCGAGGACCGCGACGAAGCTCAAGCAGTCTGTTGAAGAGACTTAAGAGATTCGAGAGAAGGATTTTAGCCTTAGCGTTCGGTGTAAGCCTGGATAGTTTATTCAACGCGCAAGAGTTCCATCAACACACTAAAGATGGTTGGGAGAGTCATTCGTGTCATCCGAAAGCGGTGGTGCAGATGGCAAGTAGTCGTATGCAGGAGGGCTCATTTCGTACGGAGGCGGCTGTTGATATTCGGGCGGCCCGAGAAACGGCTCTTCCATTTCGCTCACAAGGAGTGCCGTACTCTTCTTCTTCCGCTTGGGCTTGAGGGTTGTTTTCGCCACCGACTGCATTGCCACCCTGCTATTTGGGGGATCGTTCGTCCTACTCGCATCAGACTGGTACAGCGTATATGCGTAGCTTCGCGTGCCTGGCTGTTTCCTCTTGCCAGTGCGGTCGTAGAGCCATCGGCAGCGACAGTAGCGACAGACCAAGTATGAACCCACGAGGAAGATGAGCACCACGGAGAACAGCAGAAAGTCGGGCTCGTGGCGCTGGTGGAGCGTATCGCTAGCGGAGTCAACGCGCAGACTCTTCGTCGCTTCGCTGGCGTTGCCGTGGAGAGGGAAGAGTGCCGGGAGATCCACCCACGTCACCGGCATCTTCTTTCTTTTCGCTCGACTTCAACACAGCAGCACCAAGAAGAACCGACAGCTACGTTGATGTTCCTAACAACACATAGCGGAGGGATTCGGAGGGGCTCATCCATCTTGGGAGGGTGATGCGGTCGAAGTTGATGTTGCAAGCTGCAGAGACCAAGCAGGCACGCCGTTGATTCTCGCTCCGTCGGATCTGCTGGATCGGACGCCTCGGAACAATCTCACTGGATCAACCCCCGTCGCCGCAAGCATGTCTATCGAAAGCGTCCTGCTGGGCGTGGACATCGGCGGCACGAGCGCCAAGATCGGTCTCGTGGGCCTCGACGGCAGCGTCCGCGCGCGCTCGCAGGCACCCGTCGACTGCGAGGACTCGCCCGAGCGCGTCGTCGCTAATGTCAAGGCGCAGGTCGATGCGCTGCTCGCAGAGACGGGTTTGGTGGCCGACTCGATCCTTAAAGTCGGTGTCGCATGCACTGGACTCGTGCAGGAGCCCGGCATCATCCATGGCGCGGCCCACTTCCCGTCGTGGAGAAAGGTTCCGCTGCAGAGACTCATGGAGGAGGCTGTGGGGAAGACAGTCGTGCTTGTAAATGACGCGGACGCGGCGATTCTCGCGGAGCAGTGGGTCGGTAGTGCCAAGAGCGGGGTCCACGACTTTATCATGTTGAGTGAGTCCCGCGCGGATGTGAGAGGGGGTATTCAGAGCACTAACGCGTTTCTTGGGCAGCGCTTGGCACTGGCGTTGGCTTTGGTGTGATTGCGAACGGGCAACTCGTGCGAGGGGGGACAAGCTCGATCGAAGGCGGCCACGTCGTAAGTTCGCCGCACCATAACGGACTGCATGGGGTTGGTCACTTCGAGTTCCGTCCGTGCAGATCGTTGAGCGCAACGGAAGACTTTGCAGTTGTTCACAGCGCGGCTGTCTCGAAACCTACAGCTCAGCCACTGCCTTGGTCACGGAGGCCCAGGAGCATCTCTCAGCAGGTAACGAAACACAACGCCCGGTCGTGTCGCTTACCCCTCCTCACGTGCATTGACGGGCAGGAGCCGACTCGTTGTTGTCAAGCTACCCGCCGGATGAGATCGACGCCGAGCTGATATTCCGAGTTGCTGCTGAGGGCGACGCAATGTCCAATCGCCTGATCGAAGAGGTCCGTGTTATCTCCTGCCGGAATCCTCTAGCTTGATGACGACTTTGGCGTGGAAATAACCAGGCAGCCGATTACCTTGGATTTGCCTGCGTGAATTTTTGCCGCGCTCTCGACCCTCAGGTACGTCCGACATAGTTATCGATGTGTTCGGTATTGATTCAGAGGTCGCGCTGTGCAGATGATTGTTCTCGCAGGCGGAATTGCAGAAGCCGGTGAGAAGTTTGTGGAGCTCGTTCGACTCGGATATAACAAGTACGCGTGGACGATCTACCCCAACCCAGTACGTTATGGGACTCTGACATGCGCAGGTATGCTTTCATTCATGGGAACGTGTGTACAGGTCAAGATTGAGAAGGCAACCGCGGGCTACGACTCCGGTATCATCGGTGCAGCCGCAGTTGCGCGACCGCATTAGATAATCAGATTGCTTTTTGCGTGTGAGCTTCCCCGCGACATATCAGCAAATCGTGAAATGATCGTATTAATATTTGTGTGGGTTAAATGGATCCGGGACTCCAGAGTACAGTGGAGTTTGAGCCAACACTTCCCAACAAGTGGCGTTGGGGATTCCAGGAGATGTCGCTGACCACACCTTGGTGGCTGCGAGGCAGCGTCTGAACATGCTCGCCATTGATTGCCCGATAAACGAAGATGTGGCCATCATCTGATCCTGTTGTCACGTAGGCTCCGTCAGGAGAGTAGCACGCTCCCAGCTTCTGACTGCTATGCTGACTCGCGCTGTGCTTGGTGAACATGTGTAGCAAGTGGCCTTCGAAGGCATCAAGATGAAGGAAGACCCCACGGTTTGTCGTAACCAGCAACTGATTCCCGTCGGGACTGAACTTGAGGTCGAGTGCGTGGAGCTTCTTCACGTTCAAGTTCGGGCCCTGTAGCTTTGCGATGTACGGGTCGAGCACACTCAAGATCGAGTTGTCATACAGAGAGAACTTCGCAAATGGACCATCCTGGTAATTACGTGCGTCGTACATACGGATGAGATGGTCGTCAGTGTACACACCGAAGACCACGCCTTCCGTGTCGTACGCGCCGGTGATGTGCGTGATGGGCATGTGATCTGTGCGGATCAGGGCCTATATTTCCAAGAACGCAATGTGAGTGTCAATGCAGAATCATCCGAGCGTGTGCAACTGGCATTAAATTACCACTGTGTCTGCGCTGCGGACGTCCCATAGTCGGATCGTCCCGTCGAGCGAAGCCGACATGAACTCGTCACTCGATGGGTGCATCATTAGCGACGTGACTCTAAAGAATGAACACAGCACGTTAACCGTATGGCCACAAGCTATACGCACAGCCATCCGCGCGAACGCACTTGTCAGTGTGGCCTGAGTAGTAGCGAAGAAATTTGTTGTCGAAGAGAGAGTGGTAACGGATGCGATCTAGATACAATCGACAACGGTGAGCGATCACGCAGATACTCTTCATGCACATACACGTAGACGTACGGTCATTCGCATCATTGAGAGATGAGAAGATCACGCAGTCAGGGTGGTGGGTGAAGCGGATGAGGTCGACTCCGTACCGCTTGGAGAAGATCGTCTTGGTGATCCTGGGCAGCAAGGGTAAGTTTCTTGACTATTACAGCCGAGCTGTTCGTGTACGACAACATACATCCCACTTAGACAGTCGATCACGGACACGACACCGTCGCTGCGGCTCGTCACGCAGCGCTCGCCCTGCTGGTGGAAGCTGATGGAGGACATGACTGCGTCTCGCTCGTCTTCATCCTGTGCCACGCAGCCAAATCACCGTCAATATCAACAAGAGATAGACCGTTCGACGTGCGCGCTCCTCGCACCTGCGCCATGAAGTTCTTCGTCGGCCCATACCGACGCACGAGGTCGTCCGTGAGAGCGACGCCGCTGCTCGCCATTGCCCACGATGAGGCAGCTTCAATCCCTGGAGCTCCAGCCAGTGGACTCAATCTGTATCCATTTCATAGCAGTACTTTGTTAAAGAGGTTATTTGTTCTGTAAGTAATATGAAAGCTATGCGACCATGATCTATATGAGATTCATTTAGGACTTTATAAAACTTAGGCTCAAATTTAGTAAATGTTGGTACTGGTTGAATAGTTCTTGAAGCTTACGTGGCAACTTCGCTCGGTATCTTTCAGAGTCCCCTCCGTTTTATTACCGCGGTGTGTTGCTCGTGTGTCCCCCTTGGTGCCAAGTCAGTTCCACCCCCACGTGGAAGCGCAGCATTGCCGCGAACCGTAGCCTGCGCGCCGCCGCCTCTCTCTCGCGCCCCACTACCGCCGCGAGCGCCGTCTATCGCCCACCAGCAAGAGCGCACTCTACGCTGCCCGTCGCGGTCCCGCCCGCCTGCCCACGATGTCGGGCGGCCACTTGTCGAAGGAGTTTTTCGAGCTGGTCAAGTCGATCGGCGAGAGCAAGTCGAAGCAGGAAGAAGACCGCATCATCATCCATGAGGTCGCGCAGCTCAAGCGCAAGATGAGTGAGGTCACGACCACGACCTCGAGCTCGGGCAAGGAGGTCAACAAGAAGAAGAAGGAGTTCCTCATCCGCCTGATGTACGTCGAGATGCTCGGCCACGACGCGTCGTTTGGCTACATTAAGGCGGTCGAGATGACGGCGTCGACCAACCTCATCCAGAAGCGCGTCGGGTACCTCACGTGCTCGCTCGTGCTCTCGCCCACGCACGAGTTCCGCTTCATGATCATCAACCAGCTACAGCGCGATTTGCAGTCGTCCAACCACCTCGAGGTCTGCGCCGCGCTCACGGCCGTGTGCAAGCTCGTGACGGTCGAGATGATCCCGGCCGTGCAGCCGCTGATCATGGATCTGCTGCGCCATGACGCCGAGCTCGTGCGCAAGAAGGCCGTGATGGCCATCCATCGCTTCCACCAGCTCAACCCTGAGTCGGTGCGCGAGTGTGGCGACGTGCTGCGCCGCGCCCTGTGCGACCGAGACCCGAGCGTCATGGGTGCCTCGCTTTGCGTGCTCCATGATCTCGCGATCGTCAACCCAACCGACTACAAGGACCTCGTGCCCAGCTTCGTCAGTATCCTCAAGCAGATCACGGAGCACCGCCTGCCGCGCGAGTTCGACTACCACCGCATCCCGGCACCATGGATCCAGATCCGTTTGCTGCAGATTCTCGCGCTGCTCGGCCAGGCCGACCAGCAGACGAGCGAAGGCATGTACGAAGTGCTCCACGACGTAATGCGCCGCGCTGACACCGGCATCAACGTGGGATACGCGATTATCTACGAATGTGTGCGCACGGTGACGACCATTTACCCGAACGGCATGCTCCTGGACGCGGCGGCAGCAAGTATCTCGCGCTTTATCAGCAGCGATAACCACAACTTGAAGTACCTCGGTGTTACGGGCCTTGCGGCTATTGTCAAGGACCACCCACGGTATGCAGCGGCCCACCAAATGGCCGTGATCGATTGCCTGGAGGATCCGGACGAGACGCTTAAGCGAAAGACCTTGGACCTGCTGTATCGCATGACAAACCCGGTCAACGTCGAGTTCATCTCCGACAAGCTGACTCAGTTTTTGCGGGAAGCCACGGACGTCTTCCTGCGAACAGAACTCGTATCGCGCATCACGCAGTGTGCGGAGCGCTACGCCCCAAGCAACGCGTGGTACATCCAGACTATGACTAACGTCTTTGAGCTCGGCGGTGATCTCGTTCGGCCCGAGGTCGCGCATAACTTGCTCCGACTCATTGCAGAAGGTAGCGGGGAAGACGAGGACCAAGACATGGAGCTGCGCCGAGACGCCGTGGACACGTATCTGGAGCTGTTTGAACGCCCAGTTCTGTCTGACATTCTGGTGACGACGATGTCGTGGGTGCTGGGCGAGTATGGGTATTTGTCCGAGGTTATGGAGCTTGAAGAGATTTGCGAGCGTCTCTGTGAGCTGATCGAGCGACCATTCAACCAAGAGGATGTCACGCGTGGCTACATTCTGAGCGCTGTGACAAAGATCACGGCCCAGATGGGCCATGCGAGCGAAATCGCGAATGCCATGATGCACAAGTACAAGAGCAGCCGAAGCACCGACTTGCAGCAGCGATGCTTTGAGTACATTGCCATGACCAAGAATATGGGTCTGATGGCGGAAGTGTACCCTGAGGACGCCAGCTGCGAAGATATCGGCGTGGACCCGAACCTTGGTTTTCTGTCTACATTTGTAGAGCGCACTGCTGCTCAAGGAGCACCGCTCTACGACCCTCCAGAGGAGTCGGATGATGAGGATGGATACGACCACAAAAACAAAGACAGGAACCAGCTCAACTTTGAGGCATACCAGAAGCCCGAGATTCCATACGCAGTGAAACTCCCGCCGAATGATTCGTTCTCAAACAAGTGGGGTGCACCGCAGCAACCACCACAGGCAAATCCGTACAATGGTGCTGGAGCACCCAACGGTGGTGCTTGGCAAAGTGCGGCTGGTCCTGCAACGGGCTTCAACGCTGCCAAGCCCAAGAACGTGTGGGGCCCAACAGGTTTGAACGCCGGCCAAGATACTCAGCAGCCTGCACCTCCTCCTCCTGGTGTCCCGAACGGTGGTTATGGCCAGACGTATCCAGGCGCCCCCAGTTACCCAAGTGCCCCAACACCTCCGCCACCAGCTCCATACGGAGGCGGCTATGGTGGTCAACCAGACTATGGGCAACCCCCTGCACCGGCTCCATATGCAGCAGGTTCAGTCCATGAAGAAGAGAATGGTGACGAACACGTGGACGAGCGTGCGATGATGGCCTCTGCTATCTTCGGTGGCATCCCCGGTGCCCCAGCCCCAGCGCCGCGCCGAACGACCAGCACTGGATCGAGATCGTCTTTGACCGGTACTGCTCGCCGAACAAGCGCCAGCCGCGCAGGAGCGCGACGAACGTCAGGGAGAGCAGATGGAGGAGCTCCACAGCAACAGCAACCCCAGCAACAACAGCCAGAACAGCAGCAGTACCGACACCAAGCCCCGCCGACTCAGGCGAACGTGGAAGTGGATCTGTTGGGTATCGCGTTCGATTCACCAGCGCCGGCACCCTCGCAAAACAACTCCTACCAGCAACCACAGTCTGCGGATCCTTTTGGTTTGGGAGGACCAGCCCCAGTTGCTGCGCCTCCAGCCCCGGTACAGCAAGCATCAACGCTTGATCCGTTCAACCTCGGTGGTCTGACTGCGAGCGTCAACGGTATGTGCAGCTCACATCTGAATCGATCACTGTTTCCATTAACTGACCGTTTCATCATGCCTGCCTCATAGAAATCTCTCGGCCACAACCTGCTGGCTTCCAGTACAACGGCCGTGCTTTGGAGTTGTGGCAGATCACTACGCAAGACTTTGGAGCTCGGTGGGGAACGTGCCCTTGCGAGAAGAAGACGAAGGTCAATCCAAGCTCAGTGCGAACGCTCGACGATTTCTCGGGCCGCATGTACCAGTTTGGCGTTCACACTGTCGAGGCGATCCCGGCGAGTACGTGACATGTCCTTGTTGACGCTCTGATAGACGAGCCAATCACTAATCGTTGTTACCTGTAGCCAACGAAGCCATCGCTGCCGCTCGACTGGTAAACTCAGAGCACGTGTCACTGATCCACATCAAGATCCGCAGCGGCGGCTTCGTCGACCTGACGGTGCGAACTGCTGACGCCGGCTTCACGGACCAGCTGATCGAGGCGATCGCCCAGCGACTCAAGTAAAGTGAGACTGCTCCTTGGAACGTGCACTGTGCGAAGGAGAGCACAGCGACCATCCGGCCGAGTGGACCGAATCGGCTAGGGGAGATAAGATGGTGTAGATGCCTTCTCGCGAGTCCAGGAGAAACTGCGTGGACATGTCGAGTAGAACTGAACGAGACGACGAATACAGAGCTTTCGTGTAGACCATTTCTCATGCGTGTCGCGTTGCTACATGCTTCCTGTCGGGCGCAATCGGTGGCCGCATAATCGTTCCGCACACCCAGCAGCAGCACTCGCGGAGGGGATCTCATGAGCAGCTCATGACGGGTTGGACCCGTGGATCACGGGTCTTGACAAGTCCAGTGAGTTTGCCTACAGTATGCGGGTTCTCTGGCTATTGCGATACCGACCCGACCTGTTGACTGGCAAAACACCCATCACCCGTTACTGTTGCCCTCTGCATCGCATAGTGGGACCCAGTACAAAGGAGTGATGGTCCGTCGCCAGGAACTTTGGCGAGGCTGCCGTTCTCCGCCAGAGAACCAAACCGCAGGTACAATTGCACGACAACACTCAAGAGTGCCCACGAGAGTGCTCCACGGCAGCGACCAAACCTTGTTCTCCGCTCACTTTTTCGTGTTCTCGGTCGATTCCCCGCTCGATTTTTTGTGTTCTCAGCTGCTGGCCACCCCTTCGCTCTTTCTGCCAAAGTCTGAACCTCAGGGCAGAAAAGACTCTTTCGGCCGTCCACTCTGACTGGATTGGAGGTCTTGGCCAATCGGAACGGAATCCAATGGAGTGGCCACTGCGACAGACAGGCGGCCCAGTCGGACTGAAAGAGCAAGTCAACCGAGAACATCTTCGAGCTGTTCTCCTGGAACACTTGTGGCCAGCCGCCGCGCCGACCGACGAGCGGAGCGGAGATCAATTTCCCGCGAGTCCCCTCCGCCCATTTTTGCTCCGGCCGTCCGCTGCCAAGGAGCCGCGGCCGCCGCGTCCCCACATCCGCAAGCATTCGACACTCATTGGCCCACCGCCCGGCCGCCACCGCCACCGCCCGCGTCTAACCGAGTTCGACTCGCCGCTGCCGTCCCCGCCGGCCACACCCCGGAGTCTAACCAGCGTAACCCCGCCTGCGAGTCTAACCATGATGGAGGTGAACGTCGTGCCGTCCGTGGTGCTCCATTTCCACGGCTTCCGCAGCTCGCTGCTGTCGACGCTCGGTGACGCTGCCCGTCACCTCGTACTCTCCATGGCCCAGCGCTCGCTCCTCGTCTCGCTGTTCGCGCTCGCCATGCTTGGTCTCCGGCTGCTCGTCGTCGCGGCGCTGCGCCGCCTCATGCACGCGGGGCTCGTCTACGCCGCGTTCCTCGCCTGCGAGGCGTTGGCAGTAAAGTACGCCAACAAGCGCAGCGCCTTCCTGCTCGGCGCCAGGGCCGTGGACGCGGCACCGCCGGCCGAGGCAGCCGTGCCGACGCTGCCGCGCCTACAGCTGCCAGCCTCCATCGCCGTTCTTCCTGTTGCCGCGCACATTGGCGAGTCGTCTGAGCACCGCAAGTTTGTCGGCGGTGATCTCATGCAGGTCACGCCAAAAGTCGCTGCGACGCCGTCTCTTCTCCCCACGCTCCAGCCACCACATCAGCTCTCGGCCGTGCGCCGCCGCGTCGCCGTCCAACTACGCGCGCCTATCCCGGGTGTAAACATCGTGCCGCAAGAGCGCCGCCGCCGTGCGGACATGTCCCTCCACTCCGCCAGCATTCGCGTCGGCAAGGCCTTCCTCGATCCAATTGCCGATGAAGCCATCGCCCGCGGCGAGAAGAAGCGGAAACAAGTCGATATCTATATGGTTCGCGTGGACTGCAGCAAGCCTGATGACAAACACATGAACCCCGTTGTGATGTGGGACGTCACGGCAACCTTCGAAGAGTTCCGCAAGCTTGAAAAGGATCTGCGCGCGGAGGTCAAAGCCAAGAAGCTTCGCTTTGTGGAAGTGCCGCATCTGTCTAGTGGTGCGATTCTATTCGTCCAGCCCGAACTTACGCAAGACGTGTTGGCCAAGCGACGTGCTCGTCTCCAGCGTTTCGTCGAGGCGCTGCGTGCTGACCGTACGTTGGCCGATAGTGACACCATGCGCAAGTTCTGCCAAGCCTACTAAGAGACTGTCCCAGGTCTCGACTCGTTTCTACTGCGCGAACCACCTAACACCACGGGACGAAGAGCAAGTCTCCTGGTGAACGCAGTAGATTTTGTATTTCTGCAGCCCGGCCGCAGGGGGAAAGGGAAGCCCAGCACTCGCGCCGCATTCATCGGAAGATGCGAGTCGAGCCTCTTTCCTTTGTGCCGGGCCGATCATCTCTCCCCACGTACAGTACCCGAACTGAAAGAACCCCAAGTTGAAGTCGCGCGGCCGCCACCTGTGTGCGTGCGCGTCGTCGTTGAATGAGAAAACGCGGTCGCAACTTCCCCCCACCAAAATGAACTCCCTTCTTTCTGCCTTCCTTTCATCTTCCGCTTTGACCTGCCGGCCATGACGCCCCCCACTGAGCCATTTTGATGATGCTGGTACTGTTCGGGTCAGCAATCTGGCACCGAGGGCACGGACAATGTTCAATGTCCAGGAAGCGACATGTCGCAGGAAACCTGCGTTACTCGCATCTTGAACATGAAGTTCCGCGGGTTCTGCTGTGTAATTCTGCGACTCACAATCAATGGCATAGATAAAGAACGAGATGATGAGTTGGCCGTGAGATGGACAGCCGCGTGCGGAAAGGGAAGTGACTAAAACGCCAATCGCTCGCTCTCTCTGTCCGGGGTGGTCGAGGGGACAGACATCGGCGCACCTGCGAGCCTCGTGGCTGGGGTGACTTCGATTCCGAAGCACTCTCCGCGTTTCTCCCCACGTCTCATTTGCCGACCCCCCACATGCCGAACGACGGCAACGGCGTATGCTGGACCACCAACACAATGCGGCGGATAATAGGACGGAGATTTCTCAGGCGGATGTGGGTGACAAGCCTGTTCACGCTGTCGCTGCTCTCCTCGGCGACAGCCGCGCGGCATTTGCGCGACGCCGCGGCCGGCAGCGCGAGCGTCGACCTGGGCAACGAGGACTGCGTGGCGCCGTGCGCTACGCTGCATCGGCGCACCGTGGCCTGCCCAGTCGCGGCGAACGGCACAGTGGCACCTACGTGCGGGAAGTGCCTCGCGGGGTTCGACGGCCCTGATACGCCCGTGACCGTTCCGTGTGTTGGTGAGTGCGCAGTCATTGAAGCCGCGTCTTCATCGGATCCCTCCGTCTGACTGGCAGGCTCGTGGCGGAAACTAGTGGACGAAGAGTACTGGACAGGGCCCGACGACGACAGCGACGACAAGCACAAGTATTCTAACGGCGAGAGCACTCGAGGAGGCTCTGCTATGAGCACGCAGGCGACGCTCGGCTCGGCGCTCGGGTCCGTCGTCGTGCTGCTCATGTGCATCATCACGTGGCGCGGGTGGCTAGACTGCTGCTCGCGGAAGCGCAAGCGAGACCAACACCGCGCGTTCATGGAGGCCACGTACGCACGAGCTGCTATGCGCGCTGTCATTGAACGCAACTAAACCTGTTATGGTTAGGACGGAGGAGTGGGTGTGTCGCGTGTGTCTCCACGAGAACTCGTCGCTACGACGATACTGTGTCATGTGCAAGACCGAGTGCAGCGGTGTGTTGACTCATCTTCGAGTGCTCTTTATGGATCACTAAAATAACAAAATTAATGCAGAGAAAGAGGTCGAGGTCGAGGTGTCAACGTCAGCGGCATCGGCGAGGAAGAACGGCAGCGTCAACAACGACGCGTACCTGCTGATAGAAACTCCACGCGCGTCGAGTCGAACGGCGGCATCACGGGGCTTCACAGCGGCAGAAATGACGGAGGAACAAATGATCGCCAGTGAGCGGCTCGAGTGGAAGCGGTGTATTCACAAGGGACAAATGCGGTGGCTGCGGTTCCGAGCAGAGGAAGTGCGTCGGTACAACAAGCTGAGGGGCACTGTGATGAATATCAAGCAGGTAGCGTCGCTTGAACTTTTTCCGAGGGGCTGTGACGCAACGGGAGTTCAGTCGACGGCGTCCGAGGATGGTTTCTTCGTTCTGGTCACCAATCAGGCTGTTGATGTGTGGCACCCAGTGGGTATGTGTTATGATCGCCCATAATTTGAGGCAATAGACTGATGGAGGGGATATGGATTTCACTGAACAGAACATGCAACGTTCGAGTCTCGCCCATACAAGCACTGGCGAGCGTTTCAGGTGTGTAGGGCTGTACGAAAAACTGGGAGATGGGAAGTTTACGTGTGACACTGCGAATCCTGTAGAGAGTTGCATCATCATCCTTTGATGAGAGACTGCGGTGGTTTTATCAGGAAGTGATGAAGCTCCAGCACCCAATGTTGGAAGACAAATTCACGATTCGTCAGTACCTTGCTTTTTTCTCGTGATATACGTGATCGATCTCTGACGACCTGTGAGTGTTGCAGACGTCCATCGCCAGCACATTCTTAAGCAAACGATGCAGCTCTTCCAGTCAGCACCCACATCCTCTCTGCGGCGACACCTTCGCGTCGATATCATGGACGAGCCTGGTGTTGACGGCGGAGGAATTCTGCGCGAGTGGCTCCAGCTTCTCTGTCGAGAACTCTTTTCTGATTCTCTCGGTCTCTTCAAACGAACTGCCTCTTCTGTGGACGGGGGTTATTGGATCAACCAAACCGCGGCGAGAGAGTCCCACCACCTTGAGGTATGTTAAAAGACGGGCCGTGGAGTTCAGCAACGATTTCCTGATGCTCTTGCATTCTTAGATGTTCACCTTCTTTGGTAAACTTTTGGCGAAAGCTCTACTGGAAGGGCTTGTGCTTAACGTACGCCTCTGCAACCCTCTTCTCAAGCATTTGCTTGGAAGTCCACTCTCCAAAGAGGATATTCGATTCCTCGACGAGCAGATCTACTCAAGTATTCGCTTCATTGAAGAGAACGCCAACGTTGACCAGCTATGCCTGACGTTCTCAGTCGGTGACCAGGATCTCATTTCTCAAGGATCTCAAACTTCAGTGACGGACGACAACAAGAACCTCTACGTTGATCACCTTGTACGATATTATTTATTCGACAGCGTGGAGCGAGAGCTTCGGTACATGAAGGAAGGGTTCCGGACTATTTTGCCGGACACCCTGCTGCACATCTTCGATCACAAAGAGCTTGACCTTGTGCTCTCCGGACTGTCCGAGATCGATGTGTTGGACTGGCAAGCACACACAAATGTGTGCTTGTTAGGACATCACCCAGAGAAGGAAGAACAGGTTGTCGACTGGTTTTGGGAGATCGTTGAAGAGCTCGACCAACTGGGTCGAAGCCGCTTGCTGCAATACGTTACCGGGTCGAGTGGCGTTCCAGTCGAAGGATTCTCAGCTCTTACGAGTCTGGATGGCCGGCTCCAGCATTTCACCATCCAGCTTACAGAAAATGCGACTCGAACTTACTCGACGATGCCGTACGCAAGCACATGTTTCAATCGGTATGATGGTATTTCTCTTGTTGGGGAGTAATAACACTAACAAACCTGTGTGTAGGTTGGACTTGCCTGTGTACGAACGTCGAGAAGAGCTAGAGGAAATGCTTCACATGGTGCGTAGCGTTGCGTATCAAATCCAAACTCTTGCCACAATCTAACTCTCTTGGAACTGATCCAGCTCGTCGAGATAGACGTGACAGGATTCAATCGCAGATAACAAACATGATGATGGTTTCATTCTCCTTGTCTGCTCTCGCTACTGCTGCTATCGCTGATGTTGCTGGCGATCTCCGCTACTTCAGTTGTAACAGCGTCGCCTAGCAAGTCTCGAAGCACACCCAATGCCGAAACGTTCTCTTTCTTGCGAGCAATTGACATTGGCGTACGACCTTTGGTGTCGCCCAAGGTCGCGTCGGCTCCGTTTGCAACTAGCATACGGATTATCTCAAGGCGATACGTTGGGGAGACTTCTTCACGCCGCATCTGGACAGCCCAGTGCAATGGTGTGAAGCCCAATCGATCTTTGGCGTTCGGATCAGCTTTGTGCTCGAGGAGGATCTTCGCCACGTTGCCCATTGCTTGCTGCGCGCAAATATGAAGCGCCGTTGAGCCGTCGCTACCTCTCGAGTTTGGAGGCGTGCCTCGTGAGAGAACTTGCTTTACCCGTGCAATATCGTGGTTACGGGTCGCATCACGAAGCTCTTCACCGTCTAGAAAAATCAGGCAATAGGGTCGGAGGTCATGGCCTCAAAAGAAATGAATCAAAAGCGCTTACCATGACGAGGCTCCCGGCAAAACAGAGAGATGGCATAGATTGTACTGACCGCCACCGCTAGCAGTATATCGAGTGGTAGGCGAATGTAAGAGAACGTCGTTGGGTCGGACGTCTTAAGCAACCAGGCGTTCCATTTGAGATCGAACATGATATCGCGCAGCTTGTGATCGTCCAAATACGATTTATCCTGGAGCAATTGGAAATACGCGGCCAGCCGACTAAGATCGTTCTTCATGAATGGATTTCGGAACACTTGAACTGCCTCTGCGATGCCGATCGCGCAGGCATAGAGCGGGACTCCGATCATACGGAAGATTCTCCCACTAATGCCCATCGGGATGGGGAGCACGTACTTCCAGGAACCTGATGGAAGCACAACGAGGTCATGATAGATGCCGGCGAAGAATGCCACGGTAATGGACGTGTAGAATAGCGGGACGAATAGTGCAGGCGGGAAATTGGACGGGTATCTTCGGATTGAGTACTGGATCGCGCCGATGATGAACTGCAGCATGAGCACGCGTGCGTAGCCGTAGAACACGCAAAGGCAGAGCAGCGCCGTCCAGAGCTTGGCGGGATGGTGCAGGATGAGCTTGAGCACGCGCCGCATAGCTGGTGCTACCGCGAGTTGGATCCTTCTGGAATGGCGGAGACGCGGGGAGGTGACGCCCACGCGTCTGGGAGGAAGGGGGGCTTCTATGCCGCGCTGCTGGGGCGTTGCCCAATGGTGGTCGAGCTCACATGTGAGAAGCTTCAAGTTGGGGCTATCGCAACTCCCTCAGAATTACACATCTGGACATGCTGACAATCCTATATGATACCAACCGGTTCGTATCTATTGGACGAACTTACTGGTGCGGTTATTCAGGGGCTCACTAAGTTCGGTCCCGGACTCACTGTGGAGGGAGGCGAGGAAGTGAACCAACAAGGAGGACCCGGCAACACCATGGCGGACGTGGCGAAGCATCCCAGCGGCGGCGGGGACGCGCGGCGGAGAGAGGGGGTGTCCTCCTCCTCATCCTCCTCTCGTCCTCCGTCGTCCTCCTCCAGCAAGAGTGGCGGCGACGACAAGCCGCGGCGCGCGCCGCCCGGCAAGGACGCGACGCCCGAGGAGCGCGCGCAGTACGAAATCGAGCGCAAGAAGATCCAGAAGTACAAGGAGGACAAGCTCAAGGCGCGCCGCGACCACACGCGCATGATCCTCGAGAGCCACGCGCAGGCCAAGCGCCGGGCGCTGCTGGGCAAGCAGTCCGAGTTCCTCGCCAACTTGGAGTTCCGCAACGTGTTGCCCGACCTGCCCTTCGACACCAAGTTCCTCCAGTACCCGCACGAGCCGGACCGGTGCGTGTTCTTCTTAGTGGTTGCGACGTTTATGTTGTGTCTTGCTGATGAGCGGGGTGGAATGCTTCTAGGCTGGTCAAGTACAAACCCAACACACTCGAAATGGACTACACTTACGAAGTGCATGAGGACTCGAACCTGGGGCTCGACATCGACCTCATCGACCCAGCGAAGTATGAGGGTGAGTACTTGCTGCGCGGTGGCTACCTTGTGGTGTGGTCTCATCCTTCGTTGCTTGTTTAGCCCCCGAGAACCCAGGCCCGTTGGAGATCGGCGACGAGCAGGCGCTCAACATGAAGGAGGTGAGCCGCAATGCCAAGCCGAAGGCGCGACCGACGGTCACGTGGCTGCGCCGTACCGAGTACATGGGCACCGATCTGTCCGAAACGACGCACAAGTTCAAGAGCGAGGTCGAGATCCAGAGCGCGCTGCGCGAAGGCACCGAAAATGCTCTGGCCGAAGTCGTTCGGTTATCGCTCGAGGATCGCGCCGAGGCCTCGTTCCGCGACGTCAACAACCCGAAGACTCTGGTCCACCCGTCCAACAAGAAGCTCAAGATGGCCAAAATCTGGGACGTCTTCCCGGACCAACTGTTGGTGCCGAACAAATATGCCATTCTCGTGCGTACTTGAATGATGTTGCTTGGCAACTAAGAGCGCGAATTAACCGTGGGATTTTACTTGGATAGAGCTACGATCTCCTTCCCTCGCAGGATCTCAAGGGAAAGAATGTGGTCGACCGCGAGAACCGTGCCCTGCTCTGTGGCGTTACGAAGAAGCCTACTGGAGCCGATGTGATCCAGGGCTCTATTCTTCTCCCCAACGCCCGGGACGAAGAAGAGGTATGTTTGATGCTGCAGCCAGCTTAACGGTGTATCTGGTACTGAGCTGTTACGTCGAGCAGAAGGAGTCCGAGGATATCCAAACGGAGAAATTTGGCTACTTCCGCGAGTATCAGTTATCGATCGATGTGCTCGAAAACGTAAGTGATATGTATTTCTCCCGATGTGATATTGCGTTATTCACAATGCATGCTTGCTCCAGCGTGCCCGCGAGGACTCTCAGCATGTCATCTTCATGCTCGATCCCGAATCGAACCAATTCACGTACTCGGACGTTTTGCATCGTATCCAGCTCAAGAAGACGAAGATATCGGGTGAGGAAAAGCGTCGGCGAGGCGCGATTGTGCATCGACGCCCGTATTCGGAAGCCGAGCAGGAGCGTCGCAACTCTGTTCTGTTCGAATTTGGAGGACTATACGACGAGTCGCTCGACGACGAAGACCAAGTTCGTCAGCACAAACGGCAACGAGGAGCTAGCTCGTCACAGAACGGCGAGAGCAAATCAGAAGAGGACGAGCAGCCTGCATCAAATGGACAAGACGATGACGGCGCGAACAGCCCCGCAGTTAGTAGCGACTCCGACAGCGACTGATGCTGAACACATTTGCACCAAGCAGGACAGGATAACAAGCTTTGACCTTTGCCATTGTCAAGTAGTAATACACATCGTCTATTCTCCAACGTGTACGGTCGCACTCCTTGCTGTTGATCTCGTGGTCGTTAGAACAGGAAAGAACGGGAAAGGTTGAGCTAGATAGGATCCTGTGACACCAGACTGAGCTTGCAGCCATCCGTATTTCTCCTTGCCCTACTGAATCGGCCACAGAGATGCCGCTGTTGGACCTCATCACCCCATTCCGCAGTGAAGACGAGCCACCATTGGCTGGACAGGTGGGACCGAATCAGCCAATGAGATCTCCCCACTTGAATCTTCGAACACTCGTCTCGAGACCTGATTGGTCCAGACAGTGCATGTTCATTCCGGGAATTCAGGTCCATGATCTCGTCAATGAGCACAGATGACGCGATCTGCCTCAGGGCTGCCACGTCCCCTCTGCAGCTCAAGTTGGCTATTCTGCAATCTCCTGCGAGCGCCACAAGTCCCACTCCACCGCCTGATATTGCTCATCCACCCGTTGAAAATGGCTCCGAACTTTGGTGCGACCGAGCAGGCCAAGCCCACGGCGGCAGCATTCACGAAGGACCAGTCGCTCCACCATACGCAGGCCAAGCAGCCACTGCCGTTCTCACTCGACTCTCTGGACGCACCAGACATCGAGCCCTTCGTGAACTCGACCCACGACTACTCGCCGGTCGATGCTGGCGCCTACACGCTCGGAGAAGGCACGCCGTTCATTCCGAGCGAGCACCTGAGCATCCGCCCTCCAGAGTTCGTGTACACATCCAACTTTGAAAAGATCCGGTTCGTTCCGGGCGAGGCCAAGCCGGCCACCTTTGCGGTGACCGAGCCGTTCGGTTTGCTGTCGGACGAAGGAGTCGCCGCGTTCCGCGAAGCCATCACCGATCACAGAAGCGACCCGCGTATCGCACAGAGCGACGAGCGCGTGGAGCTCATGCTGCGTGGGCTTGGCTTCGTCTCGCCGTTCGTCAACGGGCTCTCCAATTCTCCCCCTGTTGCCCAGCTAGCCAGCGATCTCAGCGGCAGTCCGCTCGTCACACACACTATGATGGGCACTCACGGCCACATTAACGTCGGTGCGGCGACGGGTCGTGTTGTCGACCCACGGCATCTGGACTCGGTCGACTACGTTATGGTCGTGATGCTCACGGACCCATCCACCTATGAAGGTGGTTCGCTGGAGGTCGTCAAGCGCCCCACAGCTGACGAAGCTCGCGCCCTCGTGGAGGAAGGACCACTCAAGCAAGAAGACGTGCTCTCGGTCCGATTCAAGCGAGCTGGGGATGCGATCTTGCTGCTCGGCACAACTCACTTACATCGCGTGTCGCCAGTTCTCCCGGGTGGCGAGCCTCGCCTCTCGGCTGTGCTGCCTTTCATCACACGCCAACTTCCCTCGAATGATCTCACACGATTCGGAACGTTCAGACGCAAGGACCGCTTCGCTGCCATCGAGTACGGTCGCCACAAGGCCTGGCGAGCCCAGGGATTCCTCGACCACTTGAAGAATCTCTCGTTTGACAAGACAACCACGAACGAAGTGATTCGCGACCTGCTGCTCGCTCGCAACGAACTAGACCACGCGATCCGCGTGCTGGCTGGAGAAGAGGACGACGAGATGCCGTTCTTTGATGAGCCTCAGGCAAGTTTATCAAGCGCGAGTAAGCAAACACTTTTATTTACTGGTAGGATTGTACAAAATACAAGTGGCGTTTGAAGAAACAACCCGATGAGTCGCAAGAAGGCAACACAGCTGACTTCAATCCTCGTGGGGCTCGAGTATAGCGCCTTACAAGCCCTGTGTCCGTGGGCACTACTAGCCCGTAAAACTCACCACGAAATGCGGCTGCAAGCCTGTCACACGGGCTTATGGAAGGACATGGGATGTGGATGAAGGCTAACAGACTCGATAAGGGGTTATGCATCCATTTGCTTGGAAACCACTCTCATGCAAGGTCTGGGGATTAATTAAATCCTCGTCACCTCACTTGCGTAGCTTGAGCTTGAGATTCCTCTCCATGAGCTTCACAGCACCTTCACGATACGGCTGCGTGACAACGTGTGGCAACTCGAGCATTGCGAGCAGCTCGTCTGTTTGTGGGTTCCCGATATTGTGCAAAGGGGGATTTTCTTCGCCATCTGTGTCCACCAGGGCAGTGCGAGCGAACTCGGTGATCCACTCTCCCTCGATTAGACCCTTGCGTCGGCGCTTGCTGTTGGTGTAATCAAAGGCGATGCGATCGCGCACATAGTTGAGGTCATCCTCCGTAATCTCAACAGGCTCATCAGGCATATTTGTGCGACCTTTCTCCGTGGTTAGGATGTGATGCGTTTTTCGAAGGATCGCAAGCCACTCGGTATCCATCATGATCCGGAGATCATTGGCCGTTCCTGACAGCTCGGTCGTTGTCGAGATCTCGACGATCTCCACACACGCTTTCCCTGGATCACACTTACTGAGACCAATAAAATGGGTCGTGGATTCCAGTTCTTCGGTGTGGTGGACTGTCGCCTCAAAACGAACGTGCATGTGGCCCGCGAGCCACTTGATCGGCCTGAGCTTGGATAGCAGAAGCTCACTGCCAGCGCTCCCGAAGCGGTCATTGTCAATGCTCTCCTGAAAATCGGGTCTCTCTTCCAGCAATGATGTCAAATCGCCGTGCTGCTCGATGTTCCGTGGCCAATCGTGCGATAGAATTGCATCGAGACGCTTTGAATTATGGGAACGCGACGAGTTGAGATGGGCAAGCTGGAAAATCTGGGCTTCACGGACGAGAAACATGCTGTCGATCATCTTCTTTGAGTAGGGTTCACGTTCGAAAAACCCGTGCTTGTAGAAGCTCTTCTTGTAGATACCGGAAATTCCTGCGACCCGAAGTCCGAGGACATTGATCACACCAGCAGCGCCGAGGTAGAAGATGTTCGGCGCGACCCAGCCACCATAGAATAACTCACGCAGGTAGTTGGAGGCTTCGTGGTTACCGCCGATAAAAACCGTCAGAATAGGCGCCTTCCTCTTGCCCGTGTAATAGTCCGGAAAGTTATTCATGTGGCGGTACTTCGGCGGACATGACTTGCAGCTGAGGTCGTAGTTGTTGCGAAGGCTCTCAAAGTCTCCGCAACAAATGACGAGCCGCACTTGGTCCTGTGGGGCGGACGAGTTGTTTAGCCTCTTGACGTGGTCGTAGATCGCGTCTAGTTCGCCGTGTGTGCAGCCCACAACCGCGACGCGAACCATGTCCTCAGATTGCTCGGTCGGTGCTTGTGTTGAGGCGGTCCAGTTGCTATGTGTGCCCACTGCAAGTCTCAGATGTCGTCAGACTTGGGCAGTGAACCCAAGCAAGCTCGTGTGATGGTCACGTTGCAGTGAGGAGCTCAATGGCAAAAATTACATTGATAGACGCACCTACACCTCACTTGGATAAGAAAAGAGTTTGGATCGAGTACTTGGAGAATTTGTCATCTGCCGGGTGGATCTTGTTGTACATCGAGTTAATAGCTTCGTTCTCGTTGTTGGAGCCACGTTCGACGTCTTGGTCTACGTCATGGATGGCTTGGTCGTCCCAGCGTTTCAAAAGCTCGTCCAGTTTAGCGTGCTC
Organism: Pythium scleroteichum; assembly: GCA_023335855.1. Lineage (NCBI taxonomy): Eukaryota > Oomycota > Peronosporomycetes > Pythiales > Pythiaceae > Pythium > Pythium scleroteichum. Next base: position 20,383 of record JAADVR010000010.1, on the reverse strand, counting down.
GATGGCTTGAAGTTTTGCAAGTGCAGCTCCAGTCGAACTGCCCAACCCCTGTGCGCTCACAATGGTTGGATCAGCCCCATCGTGGTCAGACGCGGCACTATACTGAGACGGAGTTCCGTTGTGACGTTGCTCATACTTCGTTCGAGCACGTACTCGAGTGGCTGCCAGCTGCAAATGCTGCCCAAGCGTGTCAGATGACGACGACAGCACTGCTTCCATCGCGGGACTTGTCTCAAATAAACCATCCGTCGAGGCCGTCGTCACTGCGACAGCGAAGATCCGCAGTGCAAGCTTTGAGAGCTCTGGACAATCCGTGCTGCAGCTCTTCCAGTAGTGCACAACTTTGAACGAGAGCCGGGCAAAGAGTTCAGCGTCGTCTTGAGCGGCGGCGTCCACTGGATCTGCTTTCGATGGTCGATATACAGGTGCCACAAATGATCCGATTGAAGCAGGTGAGCACCAGAACTTGTCGCCTTCAACATACTCAACGAGCTCGTTTGGCAGGTTGTGAGGTTGGGAGCCGAAGAACGATTCGAAGTAGTAGCGCGCCCAACAGCTCAAGCGCATCAAGGTCACTCCCGACGAATTGTCGATGAATTTCCAGCCGAAAGCTGGATTGAGAACGACAGCGAGAATCATCAGCGGATGCTCCCATTCATCCCAGCGAGCCTCGAGCCGTTCCAGCAGAGGGGATCCGACCTCAGGCGCTAGCTGGTGCTGGAGAGTCGTCGCAATCGCGTCCTTCACGATAGGTACGTAGTGGAGGCGACCTTGATGGAGCTTGATAATCTCGATCCACCGCGCAACATGGAAGAGAATGCTGTCCAAGTCGACGAGAGACTGCCAGAAGATGCTGCCCGAGGATATAGTGCGCACTTCGCGTTCTGGCAACCCGGAATCCTCGCTGTCTTCAATTACCGCCTGAAGCATTACAATGCAAGAAAGTTGGCGCCATGTGGGTGATTAGAACGGTGAGTTTCCACATACCTTGATGGCCTCTTTCGCGGCCAGAAGATTCACTGTCAGGGCTCTGAGTGACTCCCATTCGAGTCTGTCAGGGAGTGTCTGGAACTTGATCTCGCCCTGTTCTCGCTCATGCTGCTTCTCCCGAAGTTTCCTTTGGAAATCTGCCGAGCGTTGAATAGCCACAACAACATCGATCGCTTGGTGAACAGTCTCGAGGAAAGTCGGAACCAGAGAAAACATATCGGTGATAAATGCGTTGAGCTGGTGGGCCACGCAGGGCAGCACCATCAAGTCGCGTCGGCTGCGACGCAGCGCCCGGCGTACGCAGGCGTATCCATCGCTCGAGTCTGCGATCACGGCAAGAACCGTTACAGAGCTCGACTCAAGAGACCCCAGCTCAGTCGACAGCGAGTTCTGAAGACTCCCCACTTGAAAGTCTCGAGCCTCTTTGACTTCCTTGCTGTTCCAGACCAAGACCTCCCCCTGGGAAGTCGTGACCAATGTGCCAAGTTGGCCCTGCTTCAAGACTTGCTTCCACGAGTCCAGCACCATGGTGCACCCGATGCGTTCCTTCTCCACGGCGCCCCACACAAGCTCAGCCTCCTTCTCTCCAGCAGTCTTGAGCACTCTTCCAGCAAGCACCTCGGACGTCGGGAGTCGCGTGTACGGCTGGAAGTACTGGAGGAGCTGCCCGCTCGCGCGCTGGTCCACCCACGTGAACTTCCATCCGTTCGCGAGCGTCGCGTTGAGCAGCAGGCGCTCGAGCGTGTCCTGGTCTTCCGCGACGGCGCCGGCGACGTGGGCGGTGCTGCTGCCGCCGCGCGTGAGCTTCGTGAGCGCCGACGCGGCGCCCGTGGCCTGCGCGTTGGCGTCGAGCTTTTGTCTCTTGGCGGTCTCGAGCCGCTTGAAGCCGTCCGAGCCGTGGGCGACGTCGCCGATGTACGCGAGCGAGCGGTGCGTGGAGGCCTTGCTGTTCTTGGCGCGGTCGTCTGTGTCGCTGGCGTCGTCCTCGTCCTCGGTGAAGACGATGGCCTCGTCGGCGCCGCCGGCCTGCGCCGCGTGGAAGAAGCGGCAGCGGCGCAGGTGGCTCTTGACGAGCTTCTTGGTGTTGCAGAGCAGCGCGTTCTGCAGCGCCCACTGCGGCGACTCGGCCTCGCTGCAGTACTTGCAGACGACGCGCTCGTTGCTCTTGTTGGCGCGCTGGCCCGTGAAGAGGATGCACTTGGTGTAGCGGTGCCGCTGCGGCGCCATGTTGAGAGCGATCTGGACCCCTTACTGGACCGTCAAGCAAGAGGGAGAAGTCCAGATTCTGGATGTCCAGCTATATACCAACATCTAATGGATAAGGGAAAGGTTCGTATCAATCGTACCTAGTGAGAGAATGGCCTCGAGAGCGGCCGAGCACGCTGCTTCGATCTCCGCGCGGCCTGCGTCTCCGGACACTTCGATGTGCGGAGTGTCGCTTGGTGCTGTCGGAGTTGCCGGGCTTTCGGTGGCTGAATCCAGCGGAGAAACCACGAGTTCTGCACTACTGGATCCAACACGCTCACAACAAGCCTCCTCGATTCTCGTCTCTGAGTATAAACAAGTCGAGTCCGTAGCGACAGCATCTTGCTCTCCACTCAGTGGGTTCACGCTGTCGCCCGGCTGAGTCGACAAGACACCGGAAATGATTGAATCGAGCGTTTCGGCCGCTAGAACTGCAGACTCGGCACTCGCTGCAGAGCTTGTTTTCGCCGACACCACCAACGTAGTAGCTGGCTGAGCGCAAGGAGTCCCAGTCAGGAGCGGTTCATTGCGATTCACTGAAGTAGAACGGATGATCTCGTCGATTAACTGCATTGCGATCTGCCGAATCCAGGCCGAGTGGAGTATTTCAGACGTCTTGGCAATCGGCGAACCCAGAGCTTGGTCCAGTGTTGTCTGGAACTGAGTTTGACCGGCTGGTTCTACCATTGCGGCGATCGCGACGGATGACTTGATTGCGCGCTCAATGGTCTGGGAAATAATGCTTACTATTTCCTTGAAGTGCTCGCGGCGAGACAATCCTTCACTGTCTTCACAAGCCATCTGTTTGCTCTCACTCTCTTCCAATGACGCGTAGAAAGACGCACGGTATTGCTCGCATTGGTCCCGTACCCGGACTTCGAGCTCTTTAGCTTCACGGCGTCTCGAAGTCTCGTCTTCAAGTATCATTTGTCGCGACTCGACGATCATGCGTTCTTCGTCACATATCCGAGCCTGCTTGCAACTATGAATCGCAATCCTCAAGTCATATTCTTGTCGGCGAAGCAGCACGTCCTTTAGTTCTCTCAACACGCGTCGCATTTGTTCCATATAACTCTCAGCTCGACGCCAAACGAGTATTTGAAATGGCTTTGTCCTCACGCCATCAACAAACCGGGGCTGGCCAACGTCGAACTGGTCGACAAGTAACAGTTGACGACTAAGAACACTTCTCACTTCATTCCATTTCCACCAAGGCGTTGTGACTCGATCGGATGGCGGTTCTGCCTCGTCACTTTCCCAGTCGTCATCGAGTAGACCGACCAGATTGACGACGGCCAGGAGTATTCCACCGGGTTTCAGACAGCGAGCTAGCTCCACTAGTGTCTCAACAAGTTCGTGGGCGGATTCGAAACGTAGACCACGACCAGCAATCTCATCCAATGTCGCCTTGCTGATTATCAGATCAAAGTATTTGTCTGGGAAGAGCAACGTATCAGTTGAGGCCATTAGGAAGAAATGGAGATACTCGCAGAGTTGAATCGACGCTTGTTGCCGCCGTTGAAACGCGATGACGTCGTGGCTCTTGTCGACGGCGAACACGTGTCGATAGCCTCGATATACCAATTCCTCGCAAACTCGCGAGGTGCCACAGCCAAAGTCCAAGGCCACTCCGCTCTGTTCGGCACAGTATTGATCAAGAACTCCAGACAGCTCATAGAATGAGACATACCATTCCCTGGGTACCAAATCGTGGTGGACAATAGGCTCAGACTTATCGCGAACTGAAATTTTTGCAACGTGTTGGCCGTCCAATGACTCGACATCTTCGCTTTCAAGGTCGAGGCTATCGTTGCTGCTCCACTGGTACCGGGCAGAGGCATCGAAGAATTCGCTCGCACGCCAATGCGCAGCGACTTCCACGGCGTGTGGCGAATGATGCGGATGAGCAGGATCGGGTGAGAGAATAACTGGGATGTTTTCGATTCGGAGACTGTTACCATTGCAGATCTCGCCAACGTCGCTCAATGATTCAAGTGACAGCTGATTGTCCTCTACTGAATCCCCGCCCGAGGCAGCGGAAGAAAGACTCAAGCTAGATGACGTTGACGTTGATTGCTCAAACGCAAATGAAGACGACAAGCTGGGCGAAATGCCGCTATTCCGGCTCTCAACTGAGGCATTGTCATACGTTTCGGCTAAACCCGCCTGCGAAGCACTAGGCCCGGAGATGCTTTCACTTGTCAAGCTGACTATCTCGTCCGATCCAGATTCCGAAGCTGAGCCGTCATATCCCTCGTCATACGTGATCTCGACCAAGTGCGATGGCATGAAGTCGTCGTCCGTTGCTCTTGTTGTGTCCATGTGAATTAGAGAGACAGGTCGCTGCAAGTGACCAATGGCTGCTTCAAACTCTTTCCACAGTTCGTCTTCGTCTTCGTCGCTGTCGTCGTCGCCTGCGAACTGGACCTCAATGCTCGAGCTAGGATGACCACTCGCATCACTTACCCCGCTAGACAACGAACTCACTTCCTCTGCCATCCGTTCTGTAGCAGTGATTCTTGCCGATGCATCGTCTGGAAGCGGAGCGCGACTTCTCGAGTGTGAACTAGTATCTTCCGACGCGGAGTTGGACTCACCGAGAGATGAATCAGCAATAGATTCCACCGCACCGTCCGAAGTCGTGCTCACAGAGATGGAGACCTCTTCTTCAAGTTCGTTGAGATCCTCTGACGAATTGATCTTCGCATCACATGAGTCTTGCGATAGGCTACTACACGAGCTCCCCTCGCCTCCGTTGTCCAGTTGGTTGCAATGACTCCATCGCGCATTGTCCAGATGTTGGAGTCGTCGCTTTACCTTCTCTTCAAGGCATCTTCCGCCTTCGAAGCCGACATTGTTGTCTGACAGCTCACTCAGCGAGGACGCTTCTTCTCCACCGTCGCTAGCCACACTCTGTCCAAGGGACTCACACGAAGAACTCCAATCGCAGCTCTTCCAGGAGACTGCATTGGGATGCCGTTTTGTCGTCTCAATCTCCATTTGTCCCCGTCGCGACTCGTCGTGGAGAACAACATTCCAAAATCGAACTGAGGGATCTTTATTCAGAACACGACTTTCAAGAGTCAGGCTGCGCCTTAGTACCCAGAACTTTTCGTACTCGTTTTTACACCACGACGCCACTGACCTCGATCGTCACGACCGACGCCGCTGGCGACGAGACTTTGAGCGACTTACCGCTGACAGCAATCGTCGACTTGACATACTTGGCTCCGCTTGCCGTCGTCACGGTCGTCCACACTGTCGCCGAGGTGCCGACGGCGCTGTACCCCGAGAGATCGAAGGTCAGAGTCTGCGCCGCCGACGTACTCGTGTTGACGGTTACGAGAACGAGCACTGTCCGCGAGCCGTCGTAGGCCACGACCGTCTTCTTGTCGCTGCTGCTAATGATGCCCATGCCCTGCCGGATGTGACGCGAGTAGTGGGCCATGACGTAGTACTTGGGGTTCGGCGTGCCGATCCAGTTGTCGCCGGGGTTCGACTGGAGGAGGCCCCACGCCCCACTGTCGAGCGCCTGCCAGTACACGAAAGCAAGACTCCGAGGTCGTTGATGTCGAGCCCAATGGACTCGGCCATGCTGAGACCAGTGGCGTCGTCCTCGCCGTACTCCGAGTCCCAGAGCTTTTTGCCAAGGTTCTTGACGAGGTTACGCAGTGGCACGCGGTTTCCGCCGCGGTACGGCTTGAGGCCGTCATAGCCGTGCGTGTTGACCTTGTTCACGGTGCCGACCACGGCTTGCGTGGCCGAGAGAGACTTGAGCGTCGACAAGGCGATGTCCACCGAGTTTTCATCGGACGCCGAAATGCTCACGTCCTGTAGCCCGAACGCGTCCAGGTGCTTGCGCAAGTTCAAGAGCACCGCCTTCTGTGTGTCGATGGCAAAGTGGCAGCCCTCCTGCGTGCCCGGGAACTCCCACCAGGTCGACATGGGCTCGTTGAACGGTTCCACGTAGTCGAACGGAGTGCCCCACGTGACCTTGGCGACCTTGGCGACCTTGGCGACCGTTGCCATGTAGAGCGTGAACTGGTCGTAGTTCCAGCTCTGGAGATTGTCATTCTTGCCCTTGTCGGCGCCGGCAGTCGCGTGGTTGTTGGTCATCCACCACGGCGGCGAGTTGGAAAAGGCCTCGACGATGTTGACGCCGCGAGCCTTGGCGAGCGCGAGCATCGTGCGCTGAGCCGCGTCGGCGTCCCAGTTCCAGCCGGTGGACGCGGGGTCCGAGTTGAACCAGTCGAGCCAGAAGGTCTGGATGGCCTTGAACGCCGGCATCTTGCTTGAGGCCTTCATGGTCACCTGCTTGCCACTGTCGTTGATGGTGTTGGAGCCCGTGCCACCAACGTTGTAGCGTGCGATGTTCAAGCCGAGGCCCGGCAAGTTGGCGGCGCTCGGGATCGAGACCGAGTCTTGCGTCGTGAAGAGCACGTCGGCGATGTCGGTGCGCGTGCCGAAGACGTTGGCCCACCACGCGAGCGAGGTGCCCCATCCTTCCCACGTCGTGAGCGTCGTCTTGGGTGAGACCGCGACGGTGTAGTCGGCGTCCGCAACGACGGCGAGAAGCGCGGCGGCCATAGGGAGAGCGAAGACCTTCATGGTAGTGTCCGGAAACTGGGAAATTGGTGAATGAATTGCCGGAGGGGAGTACGCTCATCCGTAGGATCGGCCAAGCCGATCTTCACATCCTGTGACACATCTTAGCCGAGGAGCCACGAAGGGGCGATGTCACCCATGAGAAACGCGAGAGGATGGTGAATCTTGGAGGATGATCCGCTGGATGGTCAACCATCACCCCCTTGTGTTCCTTGAAGACGAGAGTGGACGCGACGGGCTGTCTTCACTGTCAGCGTCCCTCTGCAAAACGCGGCCAGCTCGTTCGGATAACTCGCTCTCGTTCGGTCCAGCTCTCAGAGACGGACGCAATCCCGTCTGCGAACCGACGTCCCCACCACTCAGCGGCGCGGGGGGACGAATGGCGGCGCTGCGGCGTCGAAAACACCGTCGCAAAGCTCCAGCCTGGACGCCCCCACGGCTTCCGTCGCCAGCATGGCTGGCAAGTGATGTGCCACCATGGCGCCTCCTCATTGGCCACCGGACCATCACTCTCGAGGAGCTCTTCGGGAGGCGTGTTTGACGTCACGGCCTCAGTTGCGGAAGTGCCTAGCGAAGCAGAAGATGGCGTCGGAAGTCCAGGCGAACGACTCGTTGCCTGCGCGTCCAGCCGACGTCACGCTCGAGTTCCTGCAGCGCGTAGTCACGGCCGCGGGGCTCGCGGCGCAACGGCAGGTAGTCGCCTTCTCGTGGAAAGCGCTCGAAGTCGGAGTCATCTCCGAAGTGGTCGGCGTCCACGTCGAATTCCGCGACGATGCCGGGGAGTCAACGACCAAGGAGCTGATCGCCAAGTTCCTCCGACCAGAGTTTCCGTTCGAGCGCATGTTTGAAGTCGAGTCGACCTTCTACAAGCGCTTCGCCGTGGGCGACCAGAAGGCCACCTTCCCGTTCGGGCTCCCTCGAGCACTGTTCTTGTCCAAGCAACTGATCATCATGGAACGTGTGGAAGCAATCGCAACGTTCACTTGCGTGCAGGGCTGTCCGGAGGACCAGATCGTTCGAGCTGCCGCCACGCTCGCGCGCATGCACGGCCGGTTCTGGAACGCAGACTGTTCGGCCTTGGCGCCGTCGGCGGGCATCGGCAGCGAACTCAGCGGCGCCGCCAAGCAGGAGCAGTTCCCAGCGTGCTGGCGATCGTATTTGGACGACGTGCCGCTTGCTGACGAGGACCGCGAACGCGTCGCCCGCATCTGCGAGAAGCTCAGTGAGGACCCGACGCGACTCGCGCTGATCCATCAGGCTGTCGCAGACGGGCCGTCCACGCTGATCCACGGCGACTTCCACACGGGGAACCTGCTCTTCAGCCCGTCCGAGCTGTGGCTGGTGGACTGGGCGACGTGCGGCAGGGGCAACCCGATGCGAGACTTGGTGTTCTTGTTCGTCGTGGGCGTTCGATCGGAGCACCGGTCGGCGGTTGAGGCTCAGAGTCTCCGGTCGTACGTCGACGCGATCACACAGGAGGGCGTGACGCACTTGAGCCTCGCCGAGTGGCAGCGGCACTACCGCCTGTGCGTGCTCAACCAGTTCCTGATCCTCGTAGTCTACGACAACCTGAGCAAACATCTCGCGTCCAACGCCAAGAGCGAGAAGCTCCGCCAAGAGCTCCACGCGCACTTCCGAGAGGTCAACGCGCGCGCGTGCCTGGCCATCTTGGGCCATTTTGACGCGGCGGAGGTAGGACGCCTCTAACACCGAAAGATCTAAATGTCGCAGTCTCCCAAGGGACCTACTACTAGTGCTTCCTAATGAGTCAAAGGATTCGTGGACTCATCGGTGTGTATGGCGCTGGCCTAGATATGTCGTCAGAGCAAAGACCTCCGAGCAAGACGCGGAGAGGGATGGCGCGGGAAAGACCTGCGAGCCTCCGATCGCCAAAGTGATCAAGCGAGTCATCACGCTCCAGCCGTAACCATCTCGTAAACAGAAACACGCTTAGCATCAACTATGTAGGTCTTCAACCAGCAAAACCTGTATATAGATGCATCAAAATCTAGTTGAGATGTGTATATAGAGGTAAAGCTACTCCTGAAAAATGCCTGAGATAGTGTGGTCCACGTAATGTTCCCATCCTGATGAGGTGCCATCCCCTCGGTCAGGTGGCTGCCCCGCACAAAGACCTCGTTCTCACTCGGCGATCGTCCGCCTTCCAGAACAAGCCTCCTCTCCGTCTCCTCCATGAGCAAGTCGGTCCCCAAGCCGCCGTTCGTCGTGGACGCGCTGCTGCTCAGCGCCTTCGCCGTCGAGCTCGGCGTCATCGGCTGGACGCTTCACGCCGAACCGGACATGCTGCTGTTGCTCTTCGGGCTGCTGGGCGTCGTGGCCGTGGCCGTCAAGGTCACCAAGCTCGTCTTCTTCTACGGCGGCGGGCTCTTCTCGCGCACGGTGCTCAAGCACCTGGGCGACCCGCTCAAGAAGCGCGTGACCATGAAAAAGTGGTGCGACCAGTCCTGGCAACTCGCCATCCACGTCTCCATGACCTGCTTCGAGTACGTCGTGCTGCGTGACGAGACCTGGTGGGACGACACCAAGACGCGTACGTTTCGAGTCGAGCGAGGTGGTCGTGAGCTGGGGGCTGTCGCTAACGGTGTTGTCTTTTGCCAGTGTGGAACCAGGGCTCGGAGCACGGCGTTTTTCCAACTCACAAGTTCCGCACGAAGCTTCTCTATCTAGTGCAGTTGGTACGACTAGCGTCGGGTTCTTTTGGCTTTGCGCGGGAGTTAACTGACGTTTCTCTCGTTCATGCAGGCGATTTGGATCTACACTGCGTTCTCGTGCAAATTCCTCGAGGAGATCCGGAAGGACTACATCGTTATGATGACCCACCACGCTGTCACCATCGCGCTAGTGACGTGGTCGTACGCCATCGGCTTTCTTCCAGTCGGCGTCATCGTGCTCATTGTGCACGACCTCTCCGACATTCCACTCGACATACTCAAGATGGCCAACTACCTCAAGCTCGAAGGCCTGCGCGGTGCGTTTGTGACCGAGATCATGTTCGTAACGCTGCTTGTCGACTGGATCTACATCCGCATGTACCTCTTCCCGACCAAGATTCTCAACACGACGCTCTTCGAGAACCGCGAATCCTGCATGCCGCTCGAGGAGGCCCACAACTTCTGGCACCCGAACCCATGCATTCCTTCGTGGTTCCTCTTCAACGCACTGCTGATCGGCCTCTACTGCCTCCACATTTGGTGGGGCTTTCTCATCGTCCGCCTCCTCGTGGGCGTTCTCACGAAAGGAGCGCATGAGAGCGGCAAGGAACAGTACGAAGGCAGCTCGGATGACTCAGGCGATGAGAAGGAGGACTAGGTGAGTCGAGACGTCTTCAGGTAGCGATTGTGCATGTAAACATAGAAGGCACCTCGTGTGTGTGTTTCTTTTGCATAGCGTTTACGACTCGAATTGTACTTTCGATACCGATTTGTGTAGCCATCAGAGCTCTCCCTCTAGGATTTAATTGATTGAGCCAGCAGAAATAAAAGGGCTGAAGATAGGCACCGGCATCTCGTGTCTGATGCAGAGGAGAAGGATGACGACAGTGACGCGTCGGCTCCAAGCATCGTCGCATTGAGCGACTAAGTGTAGCCATGCTGCAAATATCCCTTGTAACGAGTTTATGCATTTATACAGGTGATTCAGGTCGGTGGAAGCGCCAACGCAGTTTTGGCGCGAGTCCATCGTTCGAAAGGCCGACCAGAAGCGGTCACCTCTCTTTCTCTCTCTCTCTCTCCCAACCGCACACACTGGCTGCTCGCGTCCGACAGGCGTGACTAAGAATGCGCTCACTGACGACGGCTGACTTGGAGAGAGCGCTCGGGACGCTACTCCCGCCGCTGGATCCCGAGACAGTCGAGTTCAAAGACATCCTGGTCGATCTCGCCGAGCACCTGGGAGTTGATGTGCAAGAGCTTCGATCCAAACACAAAGCGGAGTTAAAGGAGATCATTCCGACTATGGTTCACCTGTGCACAGGGGGCGCAAACAAGGAGAATGAAGACGACGATGAGAACGAAGAGGAGGAGGAGGAAGAAGATGATGATGATGAAGATGAAGATCCCGCGATCACCAGGAAGCCCGTTAAGCGCCCACGTACCAAGCGTATCGAGGAATTCGAAGATGAAAGTACGCAAGGCAGTGGTGATTCTGATGAAGACGACGAGGTGAAACCGAAGAGACGGAAGAAGGTACCCACATTTTCGCATCATGGCACGCTCTGTCGGTGGAGACCTCATAGTTAATGTTATCACGACCAGGCGGTACATGCAACCAAAGTGAAAAAAGCCTCAGCAAAACGTCAGACTTCTACGTCGCGGAAACCTGCCGAGAAGATTAAAGAATCGGACGGTATGGCGGCACTCAAGGAGCTTTGCCGTGTTGCGGGTCTGCTAAAGTAAGTGCATCACGACCCGTCGTTTCTTGAACGCACGGCATCCGACACCGTCTCACTCAACTAAATGGTGTGTATGTGCAGCCCTAGCCTCTACGCCACTCTGAAGAAACTAAGCTCGGATGAAGACCGAGAAGAAGCTCTTCGAGAGCGGCTTCGGGAAGGAGGCGTCCGCTTCACATCTCCGTACCCAACGAAAGGAGAAATATCGGCGGCCAAGCGGAAGCGTGAGAAAGTGCGCGAACTCGACGGCATCGACTCGAGTCTTATCGTCACTGGTGGACGGTCTCGTCGATCCGCCACACAGCCTGCGTCCTACGTCACAGAGTCCATCATCGGTGACGATGACGACGAAGAAGCCGATCGAATTGAACAAGAACAGCCCGATGAAAATGAAGAAGAATCGGAGGCCAATGATGGCAGCGAGGCCTCAGACGACAGCGAGGCAGAGTTCTGATGTCATTTTTGATTCAATTGCATTGCATTGCATCCGACAATCGTTCTGTACTACGTTCGTATCCGGAATCCGGATATGCTTGGTATCATTATCCGGATCCGGTTAGCTAGGGACTGTCGACACCAGCTTTCGTATAGGAATGAGTATGTCCGTATGTTGTTAACCGGATGCCTCTCGTTATCCGGCATCCGGATAAATCAAATCATCCGGATAACTGTATCCGGACAGTCGGGAAGGCGATTGGTGGTTGAGGGCTGTTGCCTCGAGATTGGGCCGTCGCCAAAAGCTCCTTCCAGTTGTTCAGAACCCGAACTCGACGCAGTTGCATCATGACCTACTCGCAGGAACCAGAGGACCCCCAGCGCGCGGCCAAGGCCCGCGGCTCGCACCTCCGCGTGCACTTCAAGCACTGCCGTGAGGTCTGCCACGCCATTAAGGGCATGTCGCTGACCAAGTCGAAGATCTTCCTCCAGGGTGTGCTCGACTACAAGAACGCCGTGCCGTTCACCAAGTTCACGGGTGGCTGCGGTCGCCACGCCCAGGGCAAGATCATGGGCGCCGCCGGCGACAAGTGCAAGTGGCCGCAGAAGGCCACCAAGATCATCCTCGACCTCGTCAACAACGCCGCCGCCAACGCCGAGGTTAAGGGCCTCGATGCCGAGAAGCTCTACATCTCGCACGCCCAGGCCAACATGGCCATCAAGCAGCGCCGCCGCACGTACCGCGCTCACGGTCGCATTGGCCCATACATGGCCAACCCTGCCCACATCGAGCTCATCCTCACGGAGAAGCGCGAGAACGTGCAGAAGGCTGTCGAGGAGAAGGTTGTCAAGGTCTCGCGCAAGCGCCAGGCCCAGCTCCGTCTCAAGTCGGGCGGTGGTGTCCCGGGCGCCAACTAAGCGCTGGCCTTTTCGCCTCTTGAGTTCATCGCTTTCGTGAACAGCGCAGCTCCTGGGCGAGCGAATGGAGATAGGATCTAGTCGTCTACTTTATTTCGAATACATCGCGCCGGGCTGTGTCATCGGGTTCTACGACAAACCAAGTTATAATCTAAATATTTCTTAATTGCCAATTAATTCTCCTCTGGGGATATCTCCAGGATCGTGTCCTTCGCATCTGGAGAGCTCGAGACAAAGATGGTTTGGTGGGACGCCGGACTCGAAAGGACAACGTCACCAATAATTGCTGGGGTCCGTGTTGCTGCAGTAACAGTTCGAAGCAGGTCGACCCATGACTGCAGCTGCTGAAGCGATGCGAAGTGGATGATCCAGACTTGCACAATGCTCGAATCTTGGATGGACATCCACCACTGGAACTTGCCTTCGTCGTCAACCTCCTCCACAGCAGTAACGATGGCGATGTCGCGAACGTGCACGAAATGCCGGTAGTTGTCGTAGTGAAGAACGTGCTGTACTTGATCGAGCTCAAGAAGATGCCGCCGTCGTTTCATACGTGGCATAAAGGTCCCAACAGGCTCATCGATCTCGACCCAATCCCTGTCTGTAGAGTCCGACTGGTTCCCGTCGCTGGCGACTCGGCCATCGGCGTGGATGGCTCGATAGTGGCCAAGAGCTGAGTGTGACCAGTTCGCTCTGAGAAACTTCAGAACGTCCATCAGACCAGCGATGACTCGCGTTGCGACGGCACCACCTCAAGTGGTCTCAACTCCATGCATTACACTCGTTTCGACGATACCGCCAGGGTATAATCCTCCGACAGCATCAGACTCTAGGCAACGGGCCAGCTGCAACGGAGGCCTCCTTCTCTGAGCCAAGACCATGGGCTCTGATACTCGCTTGTTTGCCGCCGAAAATAGTACACCCGTTGTACCACTAGCAGCTTCGCGGGCTGCTTGGTTGGAGTTCTGGTAACAAAGGGCAATTATTCACTTATGCGTCCTAACATGCAGATATGAAGGTTTCTACTGATCTCTTGTCAATCATCCTAACATGCAGATATAATGGTTTTCTGCTTGATGCTGATTGTGAGCCCAAGTTGAAGTCACATGTCTCGAAAGACTTCTCGATAAACAATATTTTTTGTGTATACACCACCGTCATCTTCTGGAGCTTGATTCTCAATGAGCACTTTCACGTTCGACCGAGATGTGGTGCGGGAGAGCGCAACATACAACTGCCCATGGGAAAGCACGGCTTTGGTAGATACAAACCCATGTTGTGGACAGTTTGTCCTTGCGCCTTGTTGATAGTCATTGCAAAAGCTGGAACGATTGGGAATTGTTTGCGTTGAAGCTGAAAAGGAAATTCCTTCGTGTCGTTGTCACTGATGAAAATAATGCGAGGAATGAGCACGTCTCGACCATTATGGCTTCCGGCCATGATTGTTGCACGAATCACATGCTGCTTCAGCTCGACGATGCGCAAGCGCGTTCCATTGCACAAACCCGCGCTGGGGTTCAACTTGCGTATCATCATCACAGGTATTCCCGGCTTCAGAATCAATTTGTGGAGTGGAATGCCGTTGATATTAATCGAATTGAGCACTTCAGTTTCAAAGAATGCCCCACCAGTTTCGTCGGCTTCAACTGAATCGGTCGATAAGTATGTTTGTGGGGCACCCCGGGCGCGTTCAGCAACGGCTTCATTGACTTCATACACGGCGGCGTTTGTTGGTGTCAAGATGGTTCGGCTGGCAAAGTATTCGTCGGTTGCAATTGCAGGATCGTTGAGGTCGGACTCGTTGTACATTGCATCAACGATCCTCTGCAATCCTATCGATATTGGTCGCTGAATAGCGTCATCCAACTCATCGCGTTCCGGGTCATGGCTGGATTGTCGATGATCATATCGGATGGAATCTTGGTGAAGTCAGGGCCAAGATCTTCATCCACGTCGTGTCTTCCCTCATCAACTTCTAATAACATCTTTGAAAAGTTCGGTCGCTGTTTCTTCATTGGCAGCGTGCTCGACTCTCATGTTGATGGTGAGTTGTAGCTTCTTGAAGTGAGACCATAGTTGAGATGATCGAATACATGCGTCCACTGTGTCCACTCGGGATCCCCTTTTCACGACAGGAAGAATCTGCCTAAAGTCTCCGGAGAGAGCGACGACCTTGCCACCAAACGGGTCATTTTCGTTGTCAAGAAGGTCCCGGAGAGTGCGGTCCACAGCTTCAAAGGCGTGTCTATGAGTCATAGGAGCTTCGTCCCACACAATAAGACTGGCCGCTTTGATAAAGGCTTTCAAACTCGATTGCTTCTTGATATTGCACGTCGATGCATCAGTTGGCTTGAGAGGGATTTTGAACATCGAGTGAGCAGTACGGCCACCCGGAAGCAATAAAGAAGCTATGCCACTCGATGCTACTGCAATCGCAATCTGTTGACGCACTCGTACTTTTGCGAAGATGTGGTTGAGAAGCGTGGACTTTCCTGTACCACCCGGACCGTCAATAAAGAAGAGTTTGCAACTTGTACCTGGATTGTCGACAGCATGAACAATTTCTTCGTAGATCTCGCGTTGGCTGCTGTTGAGACTATCCACACATTCCACGACTTGCTCGAGTTCACGAATGTCATATGATGCAAGCTCTTGCCGAATAAGGTTATTCTCAAGTAGCGCCTCCGTGATGAGAGTAGGGAACTCGGAGAGCTGGGGCAAATCAGGGAATTTCGCAAGCTCCATACCACCTTCTATCAGAAGTTCATGAACGTTGTAAACTGTTCTCTGGATATTTATATCCAGAGTTTAGTGGGAAAGCAGACCCCTTCAAAATCTCCTATAATAGGATAAGTTACGCTATGTGGTTATCATATCACAGAGTCTTAAAACATAATAACTCGTAGTGACCTCTTATAATTGAATCCTGAGTGATTTTTAGGTTGGAAAGTGAATGTTGACCCAGTGGGTCTCAGAAGACATTCAAGTCACACTCCGGAAACATTATTCCGTTATCTAATATAGTCTGTAAAAACATATAAATGTTGCTTTATTCAATCAACTGTATCGACGCTAGTTCAGTGCTTCAACTCACTCCTCCATCCGACGCGCCTCGCAAAGGTGTCGAGTGCATTCTCCCCTGCAATTCAAGTCCTTTAAGTGATAGGCCGTTACGTTGGGTTCCTCTCATTCCTTCTGCAACTATCTTGTCATCGTGCGAACCGCAGCATGGTGCAGGAAGGGAAGCATATCTATGTTGAGGTGGATACCACCGTCAACGCTGAAGAAGAACTGTACACGACATACAGCAAGGGCTACAGACTTAAGCGGAAATGAAGTGGCATTTGTTAGCAACAAATGCCACTTCGTTGCTTGCAATGGAGAACCACCTCTATTTTAAAAGAGGTGGTCAATTAAAATCGATCAGATCGAGGATATAAATATCCAGAGCTTCCCTGGCGGTAGCACGGCTTTGTTTTGAACTTGACGATTTCATCCTTGTTACTGTGATCACGATAGCGATATTCAAAATCACGTGACAGCTCTACATAAAACGTCTCCCACAGTTGCCCAACGTTTGCTGGCATTGAATATATGAGGATCGTCACGAAGAGTTGTCGGAGTTGGTATGGCATCTGGAAAAGTGAAGCGTCCTCGAGGCTACGTGTCCATTCGCGGTCATCTTCAACATACCCAGCGTGCACCGCAGCTTCTTTCAATGTGGGAAAGAGTTGACCATCAATAGTTCGTAGATCTTCGAAAGAAGTTGGACCGGGTCGATGACACAAAAGCACGCGGAGGTAAAACGCTCAGGATCTCGAGGCGAGCAATGTGCCAATCTCCCTATGGAGGGCATATTCTTTGCGTACTTCACCTAAGTCTTATTCTTTGCGTCCCACTTATAGCGCTTGGGAATGTCCTTCTAAAGCATCTGGCGTGCGTCAACGTCTCGGGCACATAACATAAAGAACTGTGTGAGTTTTGTCTCGTGTGTCGCGGTATTCTCGCAGCACTTGTTGAGGATCATCAGTGCTTCGAAATTGCACGAACTGACTGTTTGGGAGATGAACATGAAGCATTTCAACTTTGTGGGTCTTGCCTTGGATCGGACACTCAAGAAGATGAAGACAGGCTTCAACCGGTGAAATGTATCGGGCCTTCGCATGACGAATGAGTTCGTTTGGCTCGCGTCGCGGTCGCTCAGAATTAGCAGCTTCTGTATTGACCTCCTGGACACTGATCTCCGTCATGTCAGAGCCCTTGTAAACGTACTTGTATAGGTACTTGACTGCCGTGATTGTAGAGCAAACTTCAACGTTGATATGACAGTCGTACTTCTGCGAGAAGTACGGGTTGTATGGAACAACCCAATGGTTTATAGTTGCGTTGTCCCAAACCCTCCCATTGGGTGCGAGCTCGCCTGCAGGTCTCTCCATCCGACGATACTCGGGGTAGCCGTTTTGGTTGGTCTGCGTTACATCCGATAGAGGCTTCGGGAAACCTTTCGAGCAAACGTTGTTCTTCATACACGGTGCATCAGGATGTGCATGGCCGCAAGGACCGTGAATCATACTCGTCATCACAGTTTCATAGAGAGCTGGATTGGTAGCTTCGTCAGGAACCTCAGCTGATACCAAATTATCGAAATCATGTCTGGTTCTTGGTTTGTCTTCGCCGGCGAGAATGATCAAGATGTGAGCGTGCGGCAATCCACGCTTCTGGAATTCAATCACATATATGCGCGCAATCTGGCGACCCAGGATCCCCTCATCAAGATCTTTCAACACAGCCTTAAGCTTTTGCTGCCATACCCGTGCGACCACGTCAGGTCGATCTTGTGCTGTCTGGTGGGGTCCGTTCCTCTCGACCACATCAGTAATTTCACTCCACTTGGGGTTGCATGTGACGGTCATGAACAAATCTGGCTTCCCAAACTCGCGTACCATGGCCATCGCATCTTGATACTGCGCATACATGTAACGGTCTCCACCGGTGAACGAAGCCGGAAGTATCATGCGCTGACCAACTTGGTGAAGGAAATGGCGTTGCTGATGCGGATCAGGAGGAACTAACATGTCCGTGTCACGATCAAATGCCGACAAAAGCGCTTCATCAGCTCCCAGTCGAAGAACGTTCTCGTTCATGTACGCTTCCTCAATACCTTTGTAAAGATCTGCGCAAATTTCTTTTTGGTTTGCCGCAATCCACCGTAACTCTTCTTGCTCACACTTGGCGCGTTGGTCAACACAGTATTGCTGGAACAGGCGTCCGCCAAGATGCAAGATTTCACGACTTCAGCGACGGAGATTGATGACGTCAAAGACATCGTGTCAATTCTTCCACACGAAGTTGTGACAATCCTTTCTCGTAGAAACGTGAAAACACACTTCCGCGTTGTGATTCCACCACTAATGCTTAAGCTTGTGGTAGCAGCGCCTGCGTGAATGCCGTTCGAACTTGTATCATTTTGAGCACGTTGGTGGGGATCATCAGGGAGAGTAGAGTTATCTTGTGAATCCTACAAAGTACGTTTAACAGGCAATGATTCAGTACAAAGTACAGTAAACTTTACATTTGTACCCCACTGAGGAGTTATAGATTTCCTATCATGTAAAATAACGCCAATTAGACGTTTGTTACTTACCATTTGTTGCCACAGCTTCGGCGGGATGCAAGAAAGCAAATGAAGCTGGTGCGGAGGGCTCGGTCGCTGCTGCCGCCTTCCTTTCTATGGCTTTTCCGCCCGACAAAGTACAACCTCGCGAGAATTAGGCTGCTTCGCGCTTGGAGGGGCACCGCAGAGAGGCGCGCGCAACAGCTCGTGGCCCCGGTCCTGCGAAAGGCCAATGCGGTCGGTGTGTTCGGCGCGTAGGTTGCTGGCGGTCAGGAAAACGCGTGCAACCGCCAGGCCCACCGCCTCTGCACTCTCCGACCACGTGCCTTGCCCTCTGGAAACTCGGGTGCAGGCAGCTGATAGATCATGGCGATCTACCGCCGCGTCCGAACAGAGTGGACCCGTTGCCGTGCGTGTCGATGCAGACTGACTCAAGCTTTTTGAATACAAAGACGTGTTTACTTTTTTAATTTCTGTTTAAAATACCTCCTTTTCTGTGATTTACTAAAATGCATGAGGTTTTTGACAGCCTCAAGTGACAATGCGCGACGTAGCAAATGGGGGTCTGCTCCGGGTGCGCGAGAAGCGCGCGCCTCTCTGCTGATTGTTCTCTCACGCGCTTGATGCTCTTCTTGCCCACTCGCTTCGGCGGCTTCGCCGTCTTGGCGCGCTTGCCCGGGTATGATGCAAAGTCCTGGCAGTCTTTGCAGACCGGCCCTCTCTGACGCCGCTGCGTGTTGCTGTAGGCCTGGGGCGACAGCACACGTCGGCAGCAGGCACACTCCCGCTGACGTCTTGCTGCCTCGCGATGCTGTGGCTGAAGCGCGCTGCCGCAGCGCCTGCAGGACTCGGTCGCGTTCGGTAGGTCCCCATAATACACAACACGTCGTTCCTGAACTTCGCCAAATTCCATACTGTTTAAGCAGTTCGTGTATTTAATTAGTTAGAGCTTATAGTAGACATGCATGAGGAGCTGTAGACACGCTGTATGCGCTCGACCTTGACCCGTTACGTGGCACCGCCCAGCGACTTACCTCTCCGACGCTTGACTGCCCGCGCAAATTCAAAACTGAGGCAGCCTCGCCATTCCCAAAACCACACACACACTCATATTACACGGTTTTTTGTATCAATAAACAATTTTTTGTATTGAGACGGACTAACGACTCGGCCAAAAGGGTCGACCAGGCCCCAGAGCCGTTTCCGCTCCAATTAGCTCAGGTTCTCATCTGTCTCATGTATAACATTTTATCTTTAAAATTATTTATAAAAGGTTTAACCCTCGGATCGCTGCGCTTATCGGCGCCCTAACGGCTCGCCTCAAGATACTCTGACGACCGTGAGTGTGATAGGATCGTGTTAGGCGCATCGATTTTAGTAGGAGTGGAAAGTTCTGGCCGCTCAATCGGCGTGGGTCGACCATTGCAGGGGGGTCGTCAGGTCCTCCACTGACCTAAGGAATGCATCAGAATCGTGAGTCCTCGAAATACCAACTTCATAAATTCACGTCCAATCCGTCTGAAATTTGGCACACAGCTCCCAGTCATCGAGGCATTGCTCAGTGCGTGCAAACTTTCAGGGCCATCCGCCAAGCGGTAGAGTTGCTGGAATCAAAAGCGTCGAACTGGCCCATTTCCACTTCACGGTGGACTCACAATCCATGCTCTTTTGCATCTCATCCTATTTCTATCCAATCATCCGTCACGTATCGATAATTTCATGATAGCTTTCAGCCAGTAATAAGACCGTATTTGTGTGACAGCGTGACAGTTTCCGGATCATACTGGACTATTTATAGAGAGGATGTAGTACATTAACGTGGTCTCTAATGGGGTCTAGGGGTACTCTAGATATCAATTTATGCAGTGCTTGAGCGTACGATGTAACCTAAACCAATACGTCCGTCCGCCAGCGTACACCAACAGGAAGATCGCGCGAGTTAACGTAATCCTAATGTGAATTCTCGGACGTCCCCAATTTAAACAATGCTTCACCAGAGCACGTATAGTTATATAAATCCAGTTGTTCCCAAGGTTCCGAAACATGAACCGCATCCCATACAATGTATGGTGATGTCACTTTTTAAAGAATCACTCTGATGGTCCCTCGTTTAAAAACGAGGGACCATCAGAGTGATTCTAGTTATCATACTCCAGTAGTGCGTA